>JALLAU010001339.1:0-10263 GCA_036939495.1 Thalassiosira hispida | reverse complement strand
GTCCTCGGCCGATTATTACACCCATCTCGACGATGCTGTACTTTTCTCCTCCCTCAGTCCTCGGCCGATTGTCGTAGTCCTTCGCTGATTGTCGTACCGTACCCTCCTCCTTCCCTGCCATTGGCCCTTGCCGTCCCTCGCATTGACCCTCGTCCCGTGTACACGGTACGCGGCCCTCGTCGTCCGTCCCTCGTCCCGTGTATGCCCTCGCCGTCATCTCATCTCATTGTCATTTTTACCCAAACTCTCATCTCATTGTCATGTTTGCCCTCGTTTGCCCGCATCCTCTTGCTGCCTCAGTCTTCGCCCTCGTCGTCCTCCTTGGAGTGGATTGTATTGTCCTCCTCCACGAGCGCAGATCGCTGCTGACGAATATGCCGTTGCCATGGTGCCCATTGCCGTGGTGCCATTCGTTTGTTAGGATGCAGTACTCTCATCCTTGGCAACCGTACCCTCATCCTTGGCAATTCCGTGTGCATTGTCCATCTTCATCTCCCTTGAGGTTACATCGTCCTCGTGCATGTCCCGTCCCCGCGTGCCCATGTCCTCTCCCTCATTCATTTGGTTGTTGCATCTCCGTCCCGGGTACGCCCTCGCCTCATGCCATTTCATTGATTGTTGTTTAATGTACGCCTTCCCGGGTACGCCCTCGCCTCATGCCATTTGATTGACGTTTAATGTAGGTCCTCGTCCTAGTCTCGGTGCTGTGTGGCCGATAGCTTGATGATGCCATTATTGCCATTGTCGTCCTCGTCCTCCTCCTCCTTGTTGTCTTCGTCGGCATCGTCCTCGTCGGCATCGTCCTCTTCCTCATCCTCATCCTGCGTCCTCACCCGGTTGTTGTGTTGATGATGTTGATGATGTTGTTGTATTGATGATGCCATTATTTGATTGTTCTGTTGATGATGCCATTATTTGATTGTTGTGTTCATAGAAGACGACTGTTGAGAACACGATGCTGTGAAGAAGAGGGCAAGCCGAGGAAAGTTCTAAGGTCTTCTAACTGCTTAGTTCTATAATAATACAACATGAGAAGACACTAAACTCTAAACCCCACTCGACGGACAGTACAAGAAGGAAAACATGGAGTTGTACAAATCGGTGCAGAAAAGGATGATGATGACGGAAGTGTATGGGCGCCGGGAAGAAAGTCTAATGGAGTCTTTTGCATCTGTTTTGTGAGTGAAAAGCTTAGGACAAAAGGAGTAAATTGAGCACCACGCGCATTCCCTCTGGTTTGATATATATTATATTCGTATAATTTATATATATATATATGGGGTAGGGTGAAAAATCGTCTTCATACGTGGTAACTTCTATCAAACGTCGGTGCTCTTCTGACGAACTGCTCGATGAACATCACACAGGAAATCAACATAACTCTTTTCGTAACCATCAGGATCATCGACGAGCAAACTATCCATTTCTTCTTCGAATACACTCCCTCTTCCCGCGAATACCAATACAAGTGGTGCATAGGTATGTCTAGCACTCATTGCAAGGGTGGGATTGGGCGAGTTGAGCATACGAAGCTGTTGGATGATGTTCCGAAGTTTGTGTGCGGATTCGGTGGATGCCAGAGTCAATTCTCCCATGGGAACGTTGCTAACCCACTGACCACCAACTCTATTCACCCCGGACTCCGCTGATACGGAGAGCAACTCTCCCCACTTCTCCTCTGGAACATCCTTCCCAATGAAAAGATAGAACGCAAATCGATCATCAAGAATGTACATACTCTTCTCGTCTAAACAGGCAATGCTGGGATTCATCGATTTCGGTAGCTGACACACTGGTCGCATCGAAGCGGCAATGACCTTCTCTCCCGCATATTTATTCGTCTCCAAGGCGGGAGGTGTTATCCATTCTCCATCACGAGTCCTCATATCCGACACCTGTAGAAGGTTGGGATGGACGCATTGCAAACTCATGTTGGGTGATACCATCCTTCCATGGAAAATGTGATACGCGCGTTCGTCGGCATTTGGAAATGGCCCCTTAAACGGAACAATGCTATTGCGAAACAGTCGACTCTTGCGCAAGCTGAGGCAGAATAACGGCAGGAGCTGCAAGGATTCTGGTAGAATAAGCTGACCGGTCGGTGAGGACCGAGCACCAGTATACATTCGATAATTCGCCAGGATTGACACGCATTTCTGGAAGATGTTTGATCGAGCCGTATGAAGCGAACCTTCATTGGGATCTTCCAGGTCCGAAATGGCTTGCCGTGTCATGATGGTAGTGACTGTGCCCAAATCGGCGGAACGGAAGACATCAGCGGGTACCTTGGTCGTGACTAACCCCATGGTCGATATGCGGACGCGACGTTGGCCCGTCAATGACGTGTACAGGACTGCCGATTGGAAGAATACCATGGGTGCATCGATACCCTTTCGTCCGCCACGTGTATCCTGCACTCCTCCCAACTTGTGCTCTAACAAGACGGCGATGGACGTGCCTGAATGAATGTTGGACAATTCCAACTCGGCCGAGTTGACGATGCCATCACCTATTATTGTTCCTATGGGCAATGTGGGACAATATGATTTGACCTGCACTCCGTGCGAACATCGCAGTTTGAATACTGCATCGCTTCCCATATACGACAAAGCCGATCGTTTCAGCTGCTCTCGTAGTTGTTCACCAGTAAAACTATCACTACCTGCTCCTTGGCCGTTTCCATCATCGCCCACGGCAACTCCACATTCATTCCCCACACGCAGCCACTTGAACTTCCCACAAGTCGCCCGACACAGCTCTGCCAACGTCGCCACGTCCAAAAATTGGCGCACGTTCGGATGTATAGCCTTGGGTCCCAAATTTTGCGATGAGGCGGGTGACATGGATACCAATGACGACGTAATCACAATGTCAATACATACGCGCTGCCTAGCACACCGCTCGCCCAAATCATGGTAGAAATTGCCCGGCTTGACATCGACCCATTCCACCTCGTTCGTTGATCTCGGCAAATGTTGCAGTGGCGTGAACAATCGCTGCTCGTCCGACGCACGTTGGTAGGGAGATCGATTGTCAAGTTGGACCTGACGCACCTCCCGATCATGAAGTGTGCCTACTCCGTAATTTGGCCGACGTGTGGTGATCAACGTTCCCTTGCCGCCAGAATCATTGAGGGCATCGGCCAACACTGTCAATGCCGCGCCGCCGACGTTACGGTCCCATTTTTCCAATAATGGATTCTCCTTTGATAGCTGCGGTGAAGGTGAGGATATATGACTTTGTATCGCTTGCTGCATCAGGTCGGTGAACGAGTCCAAGATGTGAGTGAATCGTTTCCATTCGTTGGAATTCAGTCCGGCGCCTACATTGTGTGTCCATAGATGGAGGGGCAAGGGACAGAATGGATCGTCCTTGACATCGGACACAACTGCCACTGCCAACTCTGCATCCTCATCGTCTTGTTCATTGTACTGCTGTCCGTATGCCCCATCAGCCCCATCACCACTTTTTGGCTTGGGTCTCTTCAAATACGGAAACACCAACATATCCTGACAAAATGCAAATATACCAATCTTCACCTCGCAATTCACAATCCTACCATTCTCATCCTCTTTTCGTGGAGCAGTTGCGGCCAATCCCCGTCCAACCTCTCGAATGGCATTCAAAGTTTCGTGCCATCCGTGACTCTTGACGCTACCATGATGATGATGATGATGTTGATCCGACTCTACATTCTTTTTATCAGGAGGGACATATTCAACTCCGTACAAATGAACATTCTGCACGGCCCCCTCCTTTCGAACACAGTACGCCCCGCCAACCTCATACTCGACTGTACCACATCTCGTCGCCGCGTCAAACGTACCATTGGCAATACTTTCTTCATCCAAAGAAATCGAAGAGGATGTTCCGCACATGTTGCAATTGTAATACTGCACGGGTGAGTAGGCACCGCGCAGGAAGGAGCTTGAAGACACGGGCGTGCAGAATGGATTGAGGTAGGCGAAGCATCGATCGCAGCGGGGTGGTGTTAGGGCACGTGTGAATGAGTTGCTTCCCTTGAGTGTCTTTTTGGGACCACGAATTACGGGGATACGTTCTGGATCGTTGGATCCATCGTCTGATGCAGATGGGATGTAGTCCACCTCATTTTGAGTGCCATCATCGGCACTGCTATCGCCGTAGATTTCGCCCTGGTCATGTCCATTCCATTGTGAAGAGTTTGGCCCAACAGCATCGCCGCCATTGTGCACAGCCCCGGCATTGCCGCCCTTGCCAGTTCCACACAAGCTACTCAATCCAGCCAACGGACTCACAACCAACCCCAATGGCAAATCGCCACACCTACGTGAGGTGGCATTATCCAATGGAAACGTATGTACCGTGCTCCTCATAATTCGTGGAGAGACATTTTCATACTCGCTAGAGGTAACGTAGCGACTGTCCGATGGGGGTGGGGATCCCGAGATTGTGGAAGAGGATGACATTGCCGCTGACATTGATTGATTTGTACTTTGAGATGCAATGTTGAAGGAGGGATAGATTGTGGCGGGTGCGTGATGCGGTCGGGTGAAGAGGGGAATGCGTGGTATTTGGGAAGGATCGATTTTATCCTTTTCTTGGAGGGGTTGGTTTGGATTATGTTGATGTTGCTGCTGTGGATATTGCCGATGTTGAGGGCTATGTTGGTTTTGATGTTGTTGATGGTGTTGTTGAGGATAGGGTTGCTGAGACGGATGCGGAGGCTGAGGAGGCTGTGGATACCCAGGCTGAGTCATTTGTTGGGGCATTGGAGGCGGTCTTGGCGGGGCATGTTGTTGCTGCATTGAATTCTGTTGCATGTGAGGAGACGGTGGCGGATGCGGCTGAGATCGCATTGGCATTGGTGAAGGCGGTGGCTGTTGCGTATTATTTTGCGTATTGCTTTGATGATATGGTGATGGAGGAGGTTGCACTCTATTTTGATTTTGTGCAGGCATTGGAGGAGGCCTGGGAGGCGCATGTTGCTGCTGAATTCCAGCTTGTGATGCTAGATGTGGCTGAGTTGGTGTTGGTGGCATTGATGGCATGTTTTGACGATAGGGCGATGGAGCTGGCGCATTGCTTTGATTTCTATGCTGCATTGGCTGATTATAAGGTGCATTGCTAGGTTGATGCTGAGCCATTTGCTGCCGTTGTGGTGGCGGCGGCGGTGTAGGTGGCGGTTGCATTCTAGATTGCCGAGGATGAATTTGCTGTCCATGTTGATGCTGCATTGGCGAAGGAGGAGGATGTGGGCGGGCTAAATTGTTGCTGGGTGGCACCATTGGTCCTCTTGGTGGAGTTGCAGCCACTGGTCTTCCCGGCACAGATCTAGGAGCCGTTGGTGTAGGCGGTTGCGGCAACGGCTGCCTTATAGGCGCAGATGATACAGATGCTAGATTACTGGTCGTAAAGCGTGGCACAGCTCTACCTGGCGTCGATGGAACGGGTTTACCTGGTGTAGAGGGCACTGCAGGCCTTCCAGGAGGAGGAGGGGGCATCGGCGATGGCGGCATCGGCATCGATCGACTTCCACCAGCACCAGAAGCAGAAGCAGAAGATGTGTGCAGATTCATGTTGGCCATTGATGACTGAGCCTGACCAACAGCCGATTGGTGGTTTCTAGAATTGAACCCATGGCCATTTTGAACACCATTGGCATGGTAGGGCTGGTTGGGAGGGGGTCGCGGCCCTGGTGGCGGCGGCGTAGGAGGAGGGTTCACCATGGCGATCGTGTTTTTGTCGCGGTGATTGTGGACGTTGTTGGTTGTTGGAGGTTGTTGGAGGTTGTTGGTCAAGTTACGATACGATACGAAGGAGGGAGTCTAACCTCTAACAACCTCTAACAACTACTTTAGGCACCTTCACCTTTACATAGGAGATTAATTTTGATAAACAATGAAACTAAGTTGAGACTGCTACTGAGTTGGCGGTCGCGGGAGATCTTGGTGTTGCGGCAAATCCTAATTCACGAGAATTGGTATCATCAAATAATCCGAACCTCAAAACAATATATTCCCGTAAATATTGGTAGAACTTATTCCCTCGTAGACCGTACGGTAGACACCTATTCTCCATCTCTCTTCAAGGGATATGCAACTTCAATTAATGATTCGTATTTAACCAAATTTAACAGTATTTTCATATATATTTTTTGAACAATCCTCGCTGTAGAATTCAGCTTTCGATGCTATTTGAAAAGTTGACCCCTTCTAATAAAGCAGCCAAGAAGACACGCCAATGCGAACGATTCTACGTGGGAATTTCAATTTTAAAGTTTCGGCCAAAACCGCTCGTTGCTTGGGTGCGGTGGCTGTTCATCATAATTTTTTCCACGCCCTCACGCATAAAACCATAAGTGAATACAAATCCAACAGCCACCCAATAGCAATAGCCTCATATCTGCCAACATCAATCCACCATGAGCGCCCTCTGTGACAATCAATTTGATACCTCCAATGCATCCATCTTGCCTGATGGCAATGAAGATGAATTGCTGCTGACATCCCACAGCAATCCGACTCAATGCGCGGCTAAACGGCTGATTGAGGACGGGACCATCGTGACCAAAAATGATGATGATGATAGCGATGAATTCGACTCCGCCCCCGAGGACGGGGAACATCAATTCCAACAAGAAGAAGAAGATGAGTATGATCATTCGGAATTTGAAAGTCATGTCGTCAATGTCCCCGCCGAGGTCAAGGTGTCATTTAACGAAAATGACAATGACAACAACTCGTGC
The DNA here is from genome assembly GCA_036939495.1 of Thalassiosira hispida. Lineage (NCBI taxonomy): Eukaryota > Bacillariophyta > Thalassiosirophyceae > Thalassiosirales > Thalassiosiraceae > Thalassiosira > Thalassiosira hispida. The sequence continues at coordinate 3,536 of JALLAU010001339.1, read as the reverse complement.
GATGATCACGACAGCGATGATGAGTCCGACCGTGAATCCGAGGAGGATGAATTGGACGACGATGCCGACGAGGAGGAGAGCGAAGAGGACAATGACGCCGATGAAGAGGACAGCACCGCCTCCTATGAAACGGATGAGGATAGCGTGGAGAGCGAACGGTCCAACGACCATGACTTGATGGATGACACAATGTCGTGCTGCAGCACTGCTTCCTCACGATCCAACACCCGCCGCCTCAGCGACGCCTCGCAACACGAGCTCTTCCTCCCATGGGACGTCTCTCCCTCCACCGAATCTCTCAAGTACGGAGAGGACGACGACAGCTCGGACGAGGAAGAGGACCGCCGCGTCCCGCATTACTTTCACCGCACGTACATGATTGGGAACAATCGCAACTCCGGCCGGCCACGCATGTGGGACGGCTGTCCCTCGGGCGTATCCGTATCGTCCGACTCGTCCTCCTCCGACGGATCCGAGTGTGCCCCCAAGAAGCGCAAGGCTGATGATGCCGCCGCGTCCAAAGCCGGCGTGTCATTCAACCACTCCGTCATCGTCCACCCCGTCTTTGAAACATCCGCCTACTCTTCCTCCCAGATATCGAGCATGTACACCAAGCGCGATGAACTCCGCACTAACAAAATGCGAAACAAGCGCGAATTTGCGTACGATTTAGGTGACTGGCGAACGGCCACCGAAGAGGATGAGATGGAATGCAATGATGTGGGGGAGTTGGTACATCCTGTTCATTGTGCCGCCGAGAAGAAGAAGAGCAGCCCTCCTCCGTGTAGGAAAGTGGTACAAACGTATTCGAGTGCGTTGGGGGGCTATACCACTGTCGGTGTGGCTCATAGAGCGAAACGAATGAGAATGTACTACCCGTGATGTAGTGATTTTTTTTCATTATGACATCATCTTTCTTCTCCATTATTTCAATGTTATGGCATGCGTGTCGTTAGAGGGCACGTGTGTGAGTACATTTGGAATGCACCGAAGCAGAGCTAGCCGGCTAGAGTCTAACGCGCTATCTTTTTCTATCACGCTATTGAATTGCTTGAGTTATCCTGATGAGAATAGCCATGTTTCCTTCTTGAATCACTTTGTGAAGGGAGGCATACGACTTATAAATAGAGATGGAAATTAAGTTATTAGTTTCCTATTTTACACATCTGATTGTATACACTCATTTTTGCCAAAGAGTTGTAGATTCCGAACACTCGTTTTCAGCTTGGCATTGGAACGCCCAACATCAACATAAAGTACGATACCACAGTCGACGCTAATTGATTCCCCATAGATAGACTTCTTCCTGACGAGGAAAAGGCAGGGATCCCATCACTAAAATCAATATGATGCAATGGTCATTGTCGGGTCGGGCTGATATCGGGTGGTGAGTGGCGAGGGTGAAGCATCATTCATTATTTCATCGGGTTGAAGATAGAAGATGCCAGGACATGCCATGCAAAAAAGAGATTTTGGGCGGGCTTCAGGAGTTCTCATTTCTCATTGGCCGCCAATTTCGGTTAACTACCGGACACCCGCTAGCGTGGGAATTAATACTTCTGGTCCAATCGGACACGATGACGCAAGAGATGCTAGATTTGTCGACTTGTCCGACAATATTGTGAGTTATGCAGTTGTGACCCTGTTGTGTGACTTGTGAGTTTGGCGGGGGGCTTGGGGGGGACGCACCCAACGCCATGACACCAAATCCGAATCTCATTTGCTCGCACTCAAGAATGATCTCATCTGTTGAGTGTTGAGCGAGCGAGGGTGTTTCTGCCGTTGACGTCCGCCAATAAATCCCCCTCTCGTAGGAGAGAAATAATTGAACATACTATTATCTCTAGGAGTACCTATCGTACCCATTGGCATCCTAAATTCTGTCGCTCTCGTCTCTCAAGGTTATTCATTCGGTTGAGGAGGAGTGAGGAGTGAGGAGGTCCGAGGAGGTCGTAGAGCTCGACGCAAAAGATAAAGATATGCCGTCATCACTCGCAGCGGCGCTCGCTGCTTCGAAAAAGAGCCCTCCTGTGGCCGTCAATACCACCAAAAAGAAGGAGGAGCCACCACGCCCCTCTTCGTTGATGCAATACCAACAGAAGAAGGAAGTAAAGCGTGTAGAGAAAGTGGCTACAACTACAACTAAAAGTCCACAACGGAAGCAACATAACACAAGAAATAATGATCACAACAAAGGCAACAAACATGAGAAGCCCAGCCATCAAAAGAGTGCTCCAAATAATGGCGCCAAAAAATCAGATAATGAAGCTGGCAATAAATCAGCAAACAAGAAGGGAAAGAAAAAAGGAGGCAAAGCACCAGTCCCAGCCCAGAACAATGATGATGCAATAGTATTTGTATGTGATATACCTAGCGATAGCGATAACGAAGAAGAATGCGATGGTGTGGATGAAGATTATGAAGACGATGACTTCGTCGATGGTGATGGAGCTGATGAAGTTGATTATGAAGAAGGAGAATGTGAAGACAGCGAGGTCGATGATCTTGATTTTGATGTGGTGGTGATTATGGATGGCGTAGAAAAGAATAATAATGAGATTAAAGGAGATAAACGTGGAAGGGGTCGTGGAGGAGATAAGGGGGGGAGAACTGGTAGAGACAATCGAAATGATCGGGATAAATCTGGAGGTAGAGGCAGGGGTAGAGGCGCTCCTACGCAAAGAAACGCTGGGCATGGACGTGGCAGCGATAGGAATGATAGAGGAAGGGACTTCAGGAGTGGCGACACTTCCAGAGATGAGAGAACCGATGCAAGGGCCAGTGCCAAACCTATCGCACCTACAAATTCTGGTGCAATGCCTACTCCATGGTCAAAAAATGCACAATCTGTGAAAAATGACCAACACAGCCACAACAGAAATCAACCCAGGAGAGACCATCATGCGCATGCTGGACCGCAATCCAAAAATCGTTTTCCTACTCAAGATCGTCGTCATCCACCTTCCAGCTCTTCCAATCCAAAACATGATAATCATGCACATGCTGGACGGCATTCCAAAGATCATTTTCCAGCTCAAGGTCGCAAGCATGCCCCTATTACCAGTACTCACAATCCAAAACCTGCGTTTGCACCAGCCAACAAAAACAAAGAAGCAGAAGTGCCTCCTCCTAAATTGGAATCAGCAGCAATTACGGGACGATGGGCTGATGTAGATAGCAGTGATGATGAATGAATTCAGTGTATCTATAAAGTTCATATTAAGTCTTTATAATCACAGAATGCAAGCATCTGAACTTGCCCACTCAACAACTTGCAGAGGCAAACATTGCTTACAACTAATTCAACAGAGTTCACTACGAATGTAGGAAGGCACTGACACCAGAACTTTCTTTCGTCATAGTACTAATTACTCCCTTTTGGGATCGGAAAGAAGTTAAAATAATGATCGTAGAACACACACATCTACCTAAAGATTCAATCTTTTCCACCACTTGTCCGACTTAGCGACCATTACTACTACATAATAAACGTCACAGTGGGTTATCCAACTGTAGGGGGTGTGATTGATGGTGAC
>JALLAU010001338.1:0-10249 GCA_036939495.1 Thalassiosira hispida | reverse complement strand
TTTATTTTGTTAGTAGTAGAAGCGGAAATCCCATGGTGGTTGGTGGCGTAAATGCCAATTTTCCAACCAAAGGCGCTTATTGAAGACTCAAAGGATTGAAACTTTTCAAAACCAACAAGCGCTGGCTGTGAGACCAGACTCAAAAAATCTTCTCAAATGGAGCAGAGCTACATGCTTTGAAGGCTCAAAAATGGAGTGTCCCCGTGGTGTGTCCATCACCCAAATCTGTCCCAAAAATTCAAAATTGAAATCAAAAACTGCAAAACAATCTCTAAAAAATTGAAAATTTGGATCACCAAGGAGCGGGTGGGTGGGATAAAAAAATCTTTAATGCGATAGGCTTTGTAGAGTTGCTTCTGATCGGTGCCGAAATAAAAAAGTGAGGATTTCTGAGAGATTGGACGGCCGACTTCGGTGTTCATCTCTCGATCGCAAATCATGATAACATGCACACGGAGGATGTGATGATGTCTCATCATCCATCTATCAATACCGAGTATGCTCTATCCACTGTCAACATGGAAAAATTGATGATGCGACAGATCAAACAATTCGTTGATGTGCTGAAGATGCGTATGCATCGCCAAAAGTCTCTCTACCGTTTTACCAAAACATTCTCTTGAGAGTTTTTCTGTCCATCCTATCCTTGCCAAACATTTTGACAATAGATTGTATCCATCCAAAAATAGCAACCGCGCCAACCCGATCAGGGCACTGCTCGCTCACGCACTTATAAAGATCTTCTTCGCAGTAGCCGTTCGACTTCAAGCCGCCACAAACAAGAGATCTCTGCTCATTCGTTTCTGCGAAATAGTTCAACTTGAACGCGGCACTAACAGGACAAAATGTGCAGTCTATAGCTTCCATGGTAACTGAGCCGCCATAGGTCACGCATTGTTCAAAAGCTTCTTGTTCAACCTCGCATGGCATGTAGCTTGTTTCTTCTGACTCTGACTCCGACTGTATGAATCGGCCAACATCAAATTTAGATTCGCCAGCCTCCGTAAGAAGCATGCAGATCAAGAATGAGAGGCAAAATATTTGTTTTGTTCCAGGCATAGTTGTTGGATAAGTAGTAGTTTCTTCCAAATGCGATGTAATGTCCATGGTCTGTTGTGAGAGTACCCAGAGTTCTGCTGAGATTTGAGTTGAGCGCCATGCAAGACTCAACTTTCACCAGGACTGAAACTTCGCTTGCTGGATTGAAGACCCAAAGGACTTGAAAATTTTCAAAACCAACGAGCGCTGGCTGAGACCAGACTCAAATCTTCTCAAATCCAAGGTTCGGACAAATAAGAAAGTTTTGATTCTTGATTCTTGTGCGGAACAGAGCTACACGCTTTGAAGGCTCAAAAAGTGGAGTGTGTGTCCATCATCGTCTGTCCCCAAATCTGTCCCCTCTGTTTTGTCTCTCTGCTACAGATCGTGGGAGTGGGAGTTCTGTTCAAACAAGATGGTTGTCGTTGCCATGCTGTCTCTCTTCAAGTCCCTCACTAATGACGCTGAAGCTACGCCTCCGAATTCAAGAGTGCTAACCAGGAGGTAGGTAGCCAGTTCATCATAAGATAAAATTTGTCCAAATGCTATTTTGAATTCCCTTGTGAAGAATGTGAATGTGGATGACTCGAAAGCCTCATATGAAAAATATGTGCAAGAGCAGGGCCATCTCGACTCCTCACAAAATAGCTTCTCCAAACCAGGCTCACCGTGAAGCTGCGGTTGCATGTCGCCATCTCATTGGCCACCTTTCTGCCCCTATCCTTCGTCCCCATTTTCTGCAAGTCGAATGGAACTGAGCGAAATAAATATTTTACTAGCCTTCACGCACCATCACAGAGTCAGCAGATAGAGCTCTCACCTCTAGCTCCCATTATTGCGATAGCCGATATCTGATAGACATAGGCATTGTTGGCTACTTATGAGCTCAAAGATAGATACTTTCACTTGGAAATATTCTAATTTATTCCTCATTCTAAAACAACATCATACTAAAATGATCTACACTCATGTATTAGCCCCAGTAGTACCAACTACTACAGAGTGGCCCCCCTAAAAAGACTCATCAAATTCTTGATACTACAATAATACTAAGAACGACTCCTCACTACGAAATCATCATCAATACAATGCAGCATTAATTCCACCCATACCACATAGCAACGAAGGCACCTACCAACAATGCAGAGATCTCTGCGCTAGCACAAACAGAAGAGTTAGGCTGGATCTTGTTCATTGGACGGTCTGCGCTGCCAACCTTGTCCTTGAGGGAGGAAACCTCGGGTGCCTTGTTTGTGCAAGCTTCACCAGCCCAAACACACAAATTATCCTTGCATTTCTTCTCTTTTTTTCCGGCGCACATGCTCTTCTTGCCTAGGTTGTCGCCCTGAGCATAATTGAACGTATATGTGCCAATGATTTGGTTGTCACTAAAATCAAGCTGCTGCAATGACTTCAAGTCGGCAATACTTTCGGGAATAGTACCAGAGATCTTGTTGGAGACCATGTCGAGGATGAGAAGTCGCTGGAGGGCACCAAGAGTGCTTGGGATGGTACCAGAGATGGTACCCTGCTTGAGGATTAGGAAGCGCAGAGTTAGCATGACAGAAAGTTCGGAGATGAGCTTGCCGGAGAGTCCGTCATTCTCTGTTGGAAGGGGTAGACATGGAATGAGAAGAAGAGATATGTGCGAGAACAAATGTGTTGCACATCATATTATGGACACAACATGATAAAAAAATCATACTTCGCTTACCAAAATCAAGCTGATCTATGCACAAGCTCAAGTTAGGCGTATCCTGTCCCCAGCAGGCAATACCGCCCCATTCGCACTCATTCTCAGAGCTGAGCCAGGCATGAGTACTCTTATCACCAATACGGTCATTTGCCACGCCAAAGGGCGTCACGACCCTCTCACAATCGTCTTCCGCTCCGCACTGATCCCAATCACCCCCATTGGTTGCGAAGTAGAACGTGGCAAGAACGTACCGCTGTACCATGGGCTTGACCTGACCGCCACGAGAACACCCCACGCCGTCCGTGTTGGGACATAGGATGGGCTCGATGGCATCCTCGTTCGTGATCCATCCCAATGCCTGAGCTTGGGGAGTCGATGGATCATCAAATAGACTAGGATCGGACACGGTCGACATCAATTCGCGGATTTTCATAACACGTTCTTCGGGTGTCAAATTACATGGGAACGTTATCTTGTCACCCTGAGCATTATTGAACATACAAAATAATCGGATGTGTGAGCAACAGACAAATAATAGGCACAAGTCTAAACAATTGTTCTTGACTCACAGGGTCCTTTCCGACACCGAATCCCTGGCCATTCTCGCCTCCCTTTGCATTTCCTTGGTCATACTTGCCTTTATCATCCCGTTATGGGGGCAAAATTCACTCTTTGCAGGTGTATAATCCTTCAAGGATACCCATCCCAGGAGGGATTCCTTAGAAAGTGGCCATGCGTCACAATAATCTGTAGTGTGCCTCCAAGCTACCAAATTAATCACCACTTCATTTTTATTATTCACGCCAAACAATACCAGCATAACTGCTCCTGGAATCTTGTCCAATTGATCTTCGAGCGGGAGGCTATGATCAAGGGTGGAAGAAATGGAGGTGTACTCTAGCGAGTCACGATCGTCGAACGTTGTTTCAAAGTATTTTGAGTCCAGATTGATAACATTCAATTTGGTATCGGCTTCGAGGAAGGTTACGGAGGTAATCGCCGTGGCAGCGGTGTCCAATTGTGTTCGCCGTCCACGATTCTGTTTGACAAACTGTTGTGCATGTTCCACATGCGAGTCGAGGTCGCCAAGTAGCACTAGCTCACGCTCCCATTGTGTTTTCTGGCCCGAGCCATGACCGAAAACACCCAAATTGCGCCTCTTTGACAGAGCAAATGTATATCCGCCCCTCTCTGACCCTGCTAATGTTAATCTCAAGATGTCAAGCGGTTCAGAGAATAGAACTCGTTTCCATGGAGCATGTAAGCAGAGGATGCTTCCTTCTGCGACACCACTACCGCTGAACCCCGAGGAATCCGTGCAGTCGCCATCAAAGTTAAGTCTGAACGAGTAGGCGGTGGGTGTGCATGAGCATGTCACTGGGTCGTTGGATAATATGCTGTCTCCATAATCAAATAACGAGGAGCTGTACGGGCTGATAAAGACGGATTCCACAGGGAAAATGAAGCTGGCGAGCATGAGGGAGTAGCAAAGGTAGGCACTGAACTTGGTACGTTTGGAGACGGAGACAATGGCCCCAGTCGTTGCCGCAAGGGCAAAATGGAAGAACCCAGAGGTGAAGTGGAAGAGTCCTGAGAAGCTACCATTGAAAGTGAATGAGGCTCCACCAACGTATACAAACCAAAAGCCAATAAGGGCGCCACCACAAGCGTCAAGGAAGTTTTTGAGAGCGAGTTTGAGCATCAGAGTCTTCATGATAGCTTGTCTTCTACTATACAGTGCTTCGATTGTAGTCTTCATGATAGCTTGTCTTCTACTATACAGTGCTTCGATTGTGGGAAGAGAGTTATTATTGCGGCTGGACCAGAGACGCCACCAAGAGTTGAGGGATCTGTTAAGAAATTACATAAAATAATCGTAGAATCACACACACATGCCTACACATGCTCGTATCACAGGCGGGCGGAACAGCTGGGTTCACCTTGCAACTTGGCATGGGCTGCACTAAAAGGTATCCTACTCCCTACAATAATTCAAATCGGCATGGGGAGAGGTAGCATGTGGTTCGCACAATGTTCTCAAATTTATTCGCAAATACAAGAAATCTTGTGAGACGAAATAATGAACACACGTCCAAATCGGCATGGGGTCTATGTCTGGTAGCATGATATGCATATCATAATGAGCTCATAATTTTTCTGTGCTTGCAAATCCAACTCAAACAATCCTCTAACTCTAACCATCCATCATAATGAAAGTCTCGACCTCCGTATTGGCTGTCATTGCCACCTCTACTATTGCAACTGCACATGATGTGAGTATTGTACAGATGTATATGACGATACATGGCCGAGAGATCATCGGCTCTACTTCTCACCTTATCTCAACTCATTATGTCATTAATGCTAACTGCATTTGATCTCTGTGTGTCTAATATATCTCGTTAGGGTGCCGTCTCGTCGTCTATCTCTTCTTTCGCCGAACAGGCTAAGGATATGAAGATGAAGCTTGTTCAGAAAGGTGAAGAGCAGAAAGCGTACCCTCAGCTCATCAACAGTCATGATGCAGAAGATAAGAAGGTATGTTGGATTGGCTGTGGCTGTAATAGACGCATCCGCCTGCCCCTTCTACTTCTTCTGTAGGCTTCACGTAGCTTTATCTCTCTATCTTAAATCATAGGACGCTTCCTCATCCATCTCTTCTTTCTCTGAGCAGGCTCATGCAACCAAGGAGTATTCTAAGTTCAAGGGCCTTTGTAGCAATCCTAAATCCGAGGTTGACAAACGCATCTGTGAAGCCATTTGCTCCAATGAAGATATCAAAGTGTGTGGTTGTCTTGGGTGTTCTGGTACTGAGTCTGGTCAAAACTTGCTTCGTGGTGGGGCTCCGGCGGGAGTATACGTTAACCGCGTCATCGACCTATGTTAACCGCGGCATGGACCCTTCTTACCCCGTGATGTGTGAGCAGATCAACGAGATAGACTGAAATAAGTTGCTACTATCCTTTTGCCATACACGTTGGTACATGCTAGTTGTCATTTTAGGTCACCTCATGATATCATATTATTATTATACCATGGTGGAACTGGACCCAATGGTGAAGATGTCAGTATGTCAGGCATAATGCCATTGCTTTGTTAGGAAGTCACTACTATCCTTTTGTATCACACGCTTTAGTACATGCTAGATATCTCTTTAGAAAATAAAGGCTATGCCTTTTGTGGCAGCTCTATGCATATTGTGTTCCCATCCAATCAATGGTTTCTTCAGTACTTCTTCGTGGTCCAATGTCACGCCAAGATTCACAGGTTCGCAACTCTTGGATACGGTACACTAAAAGGTGCTCCCTATTAATCGGCATAGGGTCGAGGTAGCATGTGGTTCACGCAATGTTCTCAAATTTACTCTATTATTGCAAACAGAAAAGAGACCTCACCAGCTCAATGTTTGGCTCTGTCAAGATCTGAATTGACTGGGATCATGTTGTTGTTGAAACAACAATGCTACCGACTTACTTGCTGCCCAGGATGATACCCAACATATTAACATCTAATCCATAATCTATTGCATTCAATTATAATATTTATCACGGCCGGCATGCAACTGTCACAATGATGCCGATGTCAAGTTAGGTGTTCATCATATCGTGACTATTGTTTAGAGTCTATTAGAAATAATCTATCTACTAAGCAATTCATACCACCTACTTGTAGCTGTTCGCCAATAATACCTGATTTTTCTTCAAGCAAGTGTATTCAATTCTCAAAAAGGAGAGATAGATAAAGAAGTTCGATGCACTATGACGAAACTATCCTGCGTGCTTGCTCTCTTTTCATGTTTGTGTATATCATTCTTGCTCTCAACATGGTCACACATCATGTAAAAATCAGGACGACATGTAGCATTTTCACTATTTTTTTATGAAATATCAAAGAATGTTCCAGGATTCTTGCAACAAAAACATATTCCCGTATTTGTAGGTCAATGAGACGCCATAGCTGAAATTACAAAGGTGCATGACATACATAAAAGTACTCCTGCGTTACGCTCCTCCTGCTGAGCCATTCATGCCATTATCCACTGCCCCACCTCCTGCCACCGCACCATCCGTCGTCGCGGATGGAACTGCCAAGATTGCACTCTGCATCGAGGTGCTGCATATGGGACACTTGGGATGTCCGGTAGCACTCGACAGGCTGGGCTTCAAACACCTGCCATGGAACATGTGTCCACAGGGACGAAGCTGAGTGTCAACGTTGACGGACGTACAAAGGGCGCACTTCGTCGAGGAGGGTACCTCCACCGAGGCACTAGACATGTTTGGATCAGACATGGGGTTTGTGGTTCCAACGCCGCCAGTGGCATCCGAGACAGTCTGCTGCGTTGGGTACAGCTGATGAGACGAACCATTGCTCCTATTATTGTTTGGTGCATAAGCCGAGTTATCGGTCGAGAAGAAGTCCCCCATGGGTTGTCCCTGGTTGTGCTGACGAATGTACTCTTGGGACAATGTCCGCTGCATCTTGGCAGGCAAGGCGAGATCGGTGAGTTTCTCGCAAGATCGACGAACAGAAATCAACCCGCGTGCGGCAAGGGCATCGTCGTAGGCGCGTTTTAGCTTGCCTCCACCAGTACCATCACCCTCAACAGTGTCCTCTCCATCCTCGGGAAGGGGGGCAGGAGTCGGCACTCCCAATTCTTCGGCTGGCGCGGGAGCTTGCTCGGCGGGGGCGGGCTTGTTGAACTGTTGTCCGGGGGAGGTTCCATCATCTCCATCGAGGGAGAGGCCAATGGCATCATCATCTTCGCGTTCCCTCTTGACACCTCTTTGGCCGTTGCTGTGGATACTGTTTGAGAGACCACTCTTGTCATCGAAGAAGACTTCCAAAAAGGCAAAAGAGTCGCCACGCCCCTGCAGATCCAAGATCAGCAAAACAGATATTTTTAGCATGCTGGCATCAAATTGATATCAAACTCATTATACGCACATAATCACGCACCATATTCTCAACACTCTTCACCTGCGCCAAATTCCCCATCTTATTCAAATTCCCCTGACTGCTCAAGTCCGCGGCACTCAAGTTTGTAATACTCTTGACGCCCTGAAGTCCTCCCAGGTTATTGAGACTCGACACGCTCGAAAAGTTCGGCCACGAGGATAGGGAGGGAACTGTCTGGAATGTAACCGAGTGTTGCTTTTGACCCATGGAAGGCGAAGCCGTGCCGTTCGCCCATCGTAAATTGCCCGAGGCTTGGAGACTAGACGTTGCATTGACACCATTGACTCCACCAGCTGATGCCTGGGAAGAGACCACGCCACCCTTGCTGGCAGCCTGTCGGACCAAATCCTGATCCCTGGCAAATAGCTCCATCAAGACTGCGTGACTATCAGTCTTGATCATTTTACCGAACGATGCCATGGATCCGCTGAGGCTTCCGCCGGGGTTCATAGGAGCCAAGGATCCAATGGAGTTGGAGATGGGAAACTGATTGCTGGCACTGTTCATAGGCTGCTGTTGCTGGTTTTCATCTTGTTGTTGGTACTGTTGCTGATAGTTTTGATCATAGACTTGATTGCCATACTGATCATACATGGGCTGGATAAAGGTTGAACAGAGAGAATTCGGACACATCACATGAGCAATCAGCCAACAAAGAAATCGATCAAACATGGTAAAAAAAAACATTATATGACATATTCCCCTCACCTGCTGCTGCTGCACTTGGCCAGCATTCTGATCAAACTGAACCTGCTGCGGTTGATACTGTTGTTGTTGCTGATACTGTCCCTGGTTGGGATCTCCCTGCTGCATCTGCTGAGCAGCCTGTTGAAAATTACTATACATTTCCTGTTGAGGCGCATGCTGCTGCGGTTGCTGGGGCTGATGAGAAGACGATAGCTCTGGATGAGGAACAGAAACAGCCAACCCCCCAGGGACAGCCACGGATATTCCCGCGATCCCCCCTACTAATCCTCCCGCAACAGCCGCGGCATTCACAGCAAGAGCTCCACCCGGCGCCGTAATGAATCCCCCCGCGGCAGCCAACTTCCCCGCCTCCAACTGTTTCTTCAACATGGGTTTCCAAATCCTTCTCCTTGCATTGGTAAACCAATTCTTGAGCTGTTTCTTATCAATGCCCGTTTTATGCATTAACATGATCTGATCCTGAGGCGTGGGGTATGGATGAGTGAAGTGCTCGGGACTTAGGAGCCATGCCTTGAGCGTGGCCACGGCACCCGAGGGAAGCTCACGGCGGGATTTCCCCCCTTTGCCGGATGAGTCGGGACCGCCCCCATGTTTCTCCTCGTCGGAGGAATGATGGTCGGTTACGTGGGCTTGTGTGGCGCTGCTCGTGTTCATGGCTGGTTGGGGAGAGTTGAAGGGAGCGGTGGCCGAGCCTGAGGATGGATAAAAGAGGGTATTCCCTTCTTGAGACATGGACGAAATATTATTGCTTGAGGGCTTTCGAGTTTCGAGGGACTTCTTATTGGAGGGATCGGCGGGATGCTGCGCCGATATATTTTGTTGATGAATTATGTTTCTCAACACACAGGAGCAGGAGCAAGTGCAATATTATTATCGGATCGAGACTTCGCGTTCCGAGCCGAACGCCAACGAGTCAATAAAAACGGTAAAACAATGCGATGTTGCCAATTTTGCCGAACGCTTTTGGTGGGAGGGCAATGCGATTTCGTTCAAAGGGAGGGATAATAGGCCGATCGAGGGTGCGGGCTGATAGAGTGGGAGCGAGAGAGCAAGGGATGTCAACACGAGAAGGTGTCACCAGATTTTTTCATTTTTGGAACAGCTGACTGTCTGTGCACTGTGTGGAGGACGGCGAGAAGAGCAAAAGATTCATGATTCAGTTGACACCAGTCAAGAGTTGTACGAATTTTAGCAGTGTTTTAGTCTAGATTAGACATATTTCTGGCTCCACAATTAAACAATGCCAATGCCATGCAATCAGCCAAACTGTGCAACCGAATGAAACCAAGATGGAGTATCGTAGCATTTTACTTGGTCTTCTGGGATGTCACTTACTTCTTCTTTGGAATGGTTTAAGTTCATTGGGTTGTTACTTTAAATTAATGCAATTTTGATTTTTGTCCAGCAGGGACCCACATGCCTACCTGTTCCTACAAGAAGTGATTCTTTGAGATTCTTATCTTCGTTTCCATTATCTGTTTAACAACTTTTCCAGCAATTTCTTTCCATCAGAGCCAGAAGCGTTGACCCTTCCAGCAATACGCTCAAAAGTACTACTAACAGGCGACAATCTTTCTCACCAAAATCCATGGTTCCCTTCAATTGCTTTAAAGTTTTGCCAAGAATACTTACTCAAACTCAAACTGCTGACTGACCAATACTGTGACGCCATGGGTGGATGTCACAAATCCCACGTGTGATCACAAATTGGATGTCACAAGATCACTCACGCTCTTTTTTCTCATGTCACACCACGCTCAAGAACACTGTGTGATCACAGACAAAAAAATAAATCACCGTGAAATTACAACGAACATCGAAGCGCAAATAATTCACTGGGTGGCAGTG
>JALLAU010001337.1:0-10259 GCA_036939495.1 Thalassiosira hispida | reverse complement strand
CCAATTGATTCCAACCATTTATACATAGAGTGATACCTTAGAGGTTGGGTGGGGCCAGCGGAAGTGTCTCAGGCCTGCCCATGCATCCAACAAATGTTTTAAAATACCTCAGAAGCGATGGTCATTCCTTGTTGTGTTGCAGCACACCATTTGCTAACCAAAGAGGGACCAACTGGTACCTATGGCTCTGGCAAAAAAAGAGCCAACTGATTCCTACCATTTGGGCATATAGTGATGCCTTAGATATTCAGATATTATGCCAAAGGAAGCTTATCAGGCCTGCCTCATGCACCCAAGAAGTATTTTGGTATACCTCAGGAGCAATGTATGCCCCCCATTGCTTTGCAACACAACATTTGCCATGCCCAGAGGGACCAACATGGCTTGCTGAGCTCCCTGCCAAAAATAAGTCAATTGATTCGTCAGACATTTGTGCATAGAGAGTATGTTGCCTTAGAAGTTAAGACATGCAAGTGAAAGCTTCTCAGTGCTGTCCCATCATGCTATCAACAAGTGTTTTGAAACACCTCAGAAGCAATTGGTCTTTCCGTGTTGTTTTGTGTTGTGTTGCAACCACACACCACTCACCATGTCCAGAGGGGCCAACGGCTAACATAGATGGCTCTGGCCAAGGAAAGAACCCATCAACATTGAATCTGGCCATTTTGGCATGGAGTGATATTATGTGATGCCATCAGACCTGTCCCATGACACCAGAAAGCTACACCTTGGAAGTAATGGCTGTCGGTACTTATATCACATCATACCAGATACCAGCAGTTGCTAATCCAAGAAGGACCACTTGTGTGGCTCAGTCATAAAGAAACAAGTCAATTGATTCTGAATGATTCCGACTATTTGGGCAAAGAGTGATGACTTAGAGGTTAGGACATGTCAGATGAAGCTTTTCAGACTCAGCCCATATATCAAAGAAATGTTTTGAAATACCTCAGAAGCAATGTTGTCACCTGTTTTGTTGCAACAAACCATTTGCCATGCCCAGAGGATTCCACTTGGCTATCTAAGCTAGCTAAGAAACAAGCTAATTGATTTCTCCTACTCGGGGATAGAGTGATGCCTTAGATGTTGGGAGATTCCAGAGGAAGCTTCTCAAACCTGTCCCATGTACCCTATAAGTCTTTTTCATTGCCTTAGAAGTAATGGAAATGGAAATGGAGGGTGCCCCCCCCCCCCTTACGTTGCGCGCGACACACCATTTGCCATGCCCAGATGATCTTTCTTGGATAACTCTGCTTGCCAAAAAACAAGCCAATTGATTCCAACCATTTATACATAGAGTGATACCTTAGAGGTTGGGTGGGGCTAGAGGTTCTTTACTCAGATTCAGGTTTGGGTCCGACATAGTTGGCTCTTCTTGCTGAAACACACAAGCCAATTTATTCTGACTACCATATTTGGTGTATTGTCATGCCCTAGGATTTAAAATAACTGTCCACTGAATAGCACACGAAACCAGTATCGGTTGAAGGTCCCATGATTTCTGTCAACACAAGACACAGCAGCTTCAAGACTGCCAGCTTGATGTCGTCTCCTGGACATGAAAAACGGTCATCATGAGGAAATAATTATAATGACTCATAATTTCTCAAGGACACCAGTTACATCTAGTTAGACTTCGGGAGATGCCAGAGGTGGCGTTGCAACACCAAGCACCCAACAAATATTCGAAATATTTCAGTTGTAATGGGGTTGTCTCTCATTGTGTTGCAGCTCAATATTTGTTTTCTTCCAAGACTTGCCAATATTGACATTTGACATCTATGGTTTAAAACAATCCAATTGATTGTTCAATTTGGGTATAGATAGATGCATTCGACTTACTTAGAGGTTGGGATGGGCACTGATCTACCCATGCATCTCAAGGAGATCTATCTATTCATACCCTTAACAAACGGCCACAGTGTCGCATGTCACTAGTCTACATTATAAAGCTATAGTATCATGCAAGCTGTGACCTATTGATGATAACTTCCCACCTAAAATTACTCTCGCTGTCACACTTCACACCCATTGATGACTTTGTTGACATTCGATTCTTCACATGTGTTACAATTGTAGTAGAATACCCCAACCCGCCACCGCCAGCTCAACACCACTACATTTTCCCTCTTTTGGCTACAATACACTGCTGCCGGGAGAAACACACGGAAAGACTTGAACTACTTTCGAACGACGGCCGCCAGACAAAATTCGACAGAACGACGAGCCAAGCACTCAGCTCCTCGACGTTCTTTCCTAGCTGGACCAACCGCTACGCAAAATGGATATAAATCATATCCCGTCGCCATAATACAATACAGCAAAGAATGAAGTCTTCTAGTAATAGAAAGCAATTCATAAAACCGCCCACCTGACCTCCTCCACCTCCATATGGCCCAACTGCTTCACATCAGATGTGTGGGTGGCTTTACTAGTAAAGTCTTAAAACATCATATTTCTTGTAACAAGAGTTTTTTTCTTAGCCAATTTCGAGCTAGAAGAAGGCCAGACCTGTCCCGCCAACAACTCCGAATTTCTAGAATAGCCAAATCTAGTTCGCCGACTTCCGAAAGTACCTGGAAATACTTACGTAAGGAATCGCATTGTTGGACTTACGATTATTGTACTAGTTCCTATATGATAGCTTAGAAATTTTGCGAGAAGTCCTGGGAAAGTGATTTGCATCCACTCGAGCACATGTGCTCCAACAACAACAACAACAATCTCTGCATATCCCTGCCATTCATCAATGTTATAAATACCCTGCAACCATGGTGATAGCAGAACGATCTCCTGCGGGACCATCTCTTGATACCATCGAACGAGCGCTCGATACCATCGACAAGGGCAATGTCGTCGATCTAGCCGCCATCATCCCTCTCAAGAACAGAACGGCTACTAGCTTCAGCACCTGCTCCGTGGCGACGGAGCAAGGAGTTCCCGAATCACGCGATGTTGCTGCCAGCGAAACTCGTGGTGTAGACGGTTCACGCGAAGGCGTAGACGATGCGTCAATTGTCACGATGGGAACATGTGAAGGCACAATATTATCGCCGACCGCACCAGAGAGGTTAGGATCTGTGGCATGTGCTTCGTCTCCAGAACAAAAAAAGGCAGTGCCATCCAACGATAGCAATAGTGTTGGTAGAAGCGGATACTGTTGCTCGCCAATTTCTATCTTGATCGGCGCGGGTAATAACATCGACTCGGCGATCCAACACTTCTACAGCTCTGTTGAAATTGGCGCCGAGAAGGTGTTTTGTTTAACACCGAAGCAGGATATTCAGACGAGTAAGGACGCTGCCCCGACTGCGGCGGATCACCTTGCTGCTAGTGGTGATGCTGACGACATGAAGTCGAAGGCGCTGGAGCGACAGCCAAGCATAAAAACTGCGAAGAGTGAAGGTACTATCAAAACTCAATTTACGAACCATACCACCAAGACTACCAAGACTGAATGTACCCTCAATACTCTAAAAGAGGAGCCCGAAGAAGGAGTAGAAGTGCAAACCAAACCACGGTCAAGTTGCTGCCTTTTGACTGTCTTCACGTGCTCAGGCGGCGAGAAAGAGGAGGAAGTCAAACAAGCCAAGGAAGCCAAGGATCTAGGAGGAAGCCCACGAAGTCTTAATCTAGGAGGAAGCCCACGAAATCTTAATGATATCATCGGGGACACTCTCGACATTACAACAAGCTCCGACGTTCACATCCTCGATACATTCTCCGATGATATCACATATAACACCCAAAAGTCTCTTGACTACGTGACCCCCAAGGCACATAACCTCCTGAGCGAAATTGAAGACATGGAAGATAATTTCCACGAAGTGAGGATGTCTGCCAGTTTCAGCAAGGAAAAGTTGAAAGAGATCAAGAAGCGTCAAGATCCATATATCCAAAAAATGGCCAGTATCAAGCAAACATTGCTAGAACAACAGGCGCTCCTCCAGTTGGCTCCCGAAGATACCAAGAAGGACTTCTACCGCGCCATCTCTCGTGCTGCCATACTCAATGCCGAGGTGGACACGCGACGGGCCGAGCTCGAGTTGAAGAAGATCCGATTGGAGAGTATGAAGGTGGAAGATGAGATGGATCGGATGATGTGTCACGATGGAACGTTTGATGGTAGTATTGATGATGATACAATGAATGACACCATAATGAGCAAGGAGAGCGAAGAAGGGTTGCAGCGGGCCTTCGACGCATTTGCGAGGTATACCACCAACGAGTTCAATAAGTTGCAGAGGACCAAGACCCACAAGGATCAGAGCGCAAGGGCAAGGTGGTAGCCGAGCAATATGATATGTGAGACAAACTGTACGAAAGTATTTTTGGTGCCTACACTGGCGCTTTTGCCCATCGAAGAGTCACAGCTTAATAAGACTCTAGTCGTGTGGGCGTGCTGGCGGTCAATTGATGTATAGATTAAGTGAATTATTGTTTTAGTACATAGATTTGACTTTATGTGTACTGTGCTATGACTTGCCTAAGTCCATGTCACTGCCCTTACTTGAAGGCAGATGGCATCAGTTTTTCAACTATCGAATGTTGGACTGCTCACTCAGCCCCACTCAAATTTCGGGCATTGGAACCTATCATCGAATGTCTATGGAGCGCCAGCGTGCACTAAATGCTCTTCTGCAATGATGGTGCTGTGTCAAGTGCAATCCTGTAACTGAAATAATCACTGCCACCCCAAAGGAAAAGGAAGAGTCGGATCTAAATATAATCCAACTTGGTAGGATTAATGCTCTAAATAGTCCGCGCGAATGATGTTGTTCAAAGAGTGCCAATACTGTTGCAACAGGATCCTTGCAGACAGTCTCCGAACCCTCGCAGGATATGGCATGAGTGTCATTTCTGGCTAAGTTTAGTTGAGGCCAAGGGGTACCGATCATTAGCGATCTGCCAATCTCACTAAAACAATAGAGAACCTTAACATTTTTATTCAAATTCGAGGAGGGACTAACGCACCAGAATACCCTTTTGTAATTGATTACTTCGTGGGTCAACTCACTTTGTGATACTATTCATTCAAGCTGGCATCCAATGCACATAGATAGAGCACCAATTTGAAGGGAGCAGACTATGTATCTTACCATGACATGAGTTGCGGTTCAGGCAAAAAGCTTTGGCCATTTCATGCTGTTCAGCTAGAAGTTCCTCCGTTCTCAAACGACTCCACTGCATCCGGATCCTTTGATATATAGAAGTATGCATTTATTCTCCCTTAAACATTCTCTAGTTACAAGGTCCATTGAGCTGACAAAGTTCGTGATACATAAAAGGCACTTGATACCATCACGAAAATAGTCCTGAAGTTCATGGTATCATAGTTTTCTTCACCTGAGATTTGAGTTGCATTGCGGTGGCAGCTTGCTAAGAACCAAGTTGCAATAGGGTCTTCCATCTTGACTTACTGAAAAATATAAGGTAGTTCTCCCTGCGAGAGTTATTCGGAGAGATTGACAAGAGAGAGTTGTGACGAATTTTTGTCAAAGAATCCTTGTACATACGGCTTGGACTTTCCCACAACTAGTGACTCATATGGTGCTATTATAAATCCCTGGATCGTGCTGCAGCACACCAACGATGGAGATCTGGTGTATAACCCATCGACCTTGCTAATGCGTCCAGCTGTGAGAGCAACCACTTTTGCATAATGGATATAATAATGGTGGCTGAACTAACTCTATTGCCCTACGAGAGCATAATGTGTTGCACTCACCATCCAACTGTGTATGTTCTGACAAACATCGAAACCTTCCAGTGCGAGGCTCTGTCTCCAAAACCTCTGGGAATCAAGTGTGCCAGTCCCCACCAATAAGGCAGTGAAATTTCGAGTAACGATAGATCAATGCTATCTATTAGAACGTGGGTCAAGTTCCTCGATGGCTATGGTATCATTCTGATCCATATGCCATATGCCAATATCGGCGAATGGAAGTAAATGGTTCTAGATTTGCGAGTACCTACCCTTGTGACATTCGAACTCTGAATCAGTAGAAGCAGTTATATCTTGCATTCTCCATACGATTCATAATCATGCAAAGTTGTGTGAGCGGATCTCAATGGCATTTTGGCATATGGAAACATTCTATTACTTTTGATACCTTGGCTTTTGCATCCTTTGCCACCTACCAGATACGAATACCCAAGATAGTACCCAAGGTAGATAGATAGACGATACTCACCCAGAAATAATCACCCACAGTATGCCATACACGTATGCACCTAGGAACCCAATACAAAATTCAAATACATTTCTTCTTTTACTTGATCAGAAATAAGTTTACGCGCATATTCCAGTACACTCACCACGTAGGATCTGCTATTTTCGCGCCATACTGAAACCCTTTGGCGGGATCCTGGCGGGATCAACAAAAAGTGGGCGAGCAAACGCGGGAAATAAAAGTTAGACGCAGTTTGAGTTTGACGCTGTGAAATACCCTGAAATACCTACCCAAGTAGGCGAGCAGAGGAGGGGTTATTAGCTTGCTTGACAATGACGCAAAGAGCCAAGTAATTGAAGAGAGAAGAGACGACATTCCGAAGAGCAGATGGCAGTGCAACTCTCTGAGCATTATTGATCTCGAAATAAAGTATTACACATTGATTACATTATTTGTATACACACACCTTGCAGAAAAATGAAGCGTCCCCTACAACCAACACCAGTCACTCTATTATCGGCATTGGCTCTGCTATCGACTGCAGTTCATGCCAAAAAGGACCCTCATCACTACAATGACGAACAATGTCCCTCCCTACTACAAAAGGCAATTGTCGCCGATGCCGATGGTAGCGGTGGATTAAGCCAGGCGGAGTTTGCAACCTTTTGGAGCGAATTGGGCGGAGTTGCCGCTAGCTCCGCCGAGGGCAACGTCTTTCTACCCGAATCAGTCCAAGAGGCTTATTCGACTATACTATGTCAGTGTCATTTTACATTCGAGTTGGATGAGAACTGCTGCGATGATACTGCCACGGATGATGAGACACCACTCGCCACCAGCGAAGGCGATGGGCCGGGGAACGATGACGCCGGTGTGTGGACCGAGGTCAAGCTCGTGGGGTTTGGTGACGACGCAAGGCCGAACAAGAACGAGAGGCATTATATCAAGCAGTTTTGTGGGGGGGTGCAGGGGGCCATGGCTGCGGAGGAGTTGGTGTTGGAGGAGACAACGACGAGCACCGAGGGCACAGCGACGACCACGACCACGTCTGCCGCTTCGACGGCGGATGCTGCCACGACGGATGCAGCTACTACCGCCGCTGACACTGACACGACTGCTGCGGCAATAACGGCCCCTCTAGCATCGCAAATCCTGCAAGCAAAAGTCACTAATCCCTACCCTGGCTACGATGGCGATATCGATACTTCGGGATCATCAGTCACTGTCACATTCCCAGAGCAAGATTTGGTCAAATTTTCGTTCGTTTTGCAGGGTGTCGAGTCATCATGTGCCGATTGCGGCATTCACATTCATTCTGGTACCACCTGCGAGGTTGCCGAGGAAGTTGGTGGACATTATTTTTCCGTGGATGTCGATCCATGGACGCCTGAATTCGGGGCCGTCTATAATGCAGACGAGAAGGGTGAGGCGATGGGTTCGTTCACCTTGACGACTGGAAACGACACGTTCGAGGAAAATATTGGTCATGCGGTAGTGATTCATGGCCAAAATGGTACAAGAGTATCGTGTGGAATCCTAAAGACCGAGTCTACGGAGGAGGAGACCACTACGGCAGACTCAACGACGGAGGCGGCCACTACGGCGGCTGCCGCTACCGACGCTGCTACTACAGCTGCCGCGACGACTGATGCTGCCACCACTGCGGATGCCACGACGGCTGCTGCGACTACGGCGGCTGCCACTACGGCCGCTCCAGAAACTACCGAAGCGGCAACCACAGCCACCGCTGCCACTACTGAACTCGCTACAACTGCCTCTCCCGAAGCCACAGCCGACGCCGAAGCATTGGAGCCAATCACTCTATCCTTTCTGGGCTCCACGGCCGGACAGCTCGATGCCAATTCCTACAATAGTTACATGGATGATGTCACTCATGCCTTTTGGAGAGTGACATTGGATGTATTGAATGATATTGTGGAGAATGATCGTAGAAGGAGGAAGTTGAATTGGGATTTTGGGGAGGAGGCGGCGGTTTATTTTGAGAGTGCCAAGATGACTGTGGAAGATGTCGGTAAGTTCTTTTTGCTTGTATGCCAATTTATTGTGTGGCCTTGAGAGCTCTTGAGGTTCTTGTCGGATTTGATAAGCTGTGTATCTCACACATTATTTCATCTCCTATTCTTTCCCCACCAGACTGTCCCAGTGGACTGGACTACGCATCAGCAGATGCACCCTGTCTCGAATTCACATACACACTCGTCCCCCTCGCAGACGGTCCCCTAACTTCCGAGCTAGTCGAAGAATTCACCCAAAACTTTTATGGCAACATCAACGGAGATGGAACTTTGTACAATGCACTCATTGAAGAATACCCAGAGACTCCCATTGTGGGCATGGGTAGTCCCGGCAAGGGTGAACCGTACCAAGACACCGAAACCAGTAATGCCAATCAAGTTGTGCTATTGACAAGTAATGGAGCCGATACTGCCGATGTTCAAGCGTCTGGTTTCCCAGTGGGGGGTATCGTAGGCATTGTCCTTGCTTGCGCACTCATATCCCTGGTGGTAATGGCATTGGTCGTACGTCGTCGACGAACGAAACGTCAGCGCGAACTAAACGACTCCAACCTTTCCGAAGATTTGGAAGCCAATGAAGTGAATGCCGATGCTGACAATGCCGAGGAATGGTTGGATGAGGAACATAGCGATGATGGCCGCAATAAGAATAAGAGTGGAAGAATGGGACACAACTCTCCGGCGAGTTCGTTGGCTGCCATGGGTGTGGCTAGTACTGTGGCGACGAGGTTGAGTACGGGTGATACCGAGGTTTTGATTACGGAGAAGCAGGCTTGGACAAAGAATGAGCCTGTGGTTTAGAAAAGAGATCAGAGAGAGAGTAGGGGATTATTTTATATTTTAGGGTATGATTGTGTTTTGGGAAAGAGCACACACATCAAGCACAGATATGTGATTTTATTTTCACAAGAGTTTCAGTGTGTGTGAAGAAAGATTTATGTTAATAATTGATAAAAGGAATTTCATCTTGGTCTGTTGTAGTGTCTGTTATATTTGTTTGTCACAGCGCTACACATGAAACCCTGGTGTGATGTGCCCTACGTGAAGGGGGTTTTCAAGAGAAATGTTGACATAAAAAACATCTCCTATCATTTTGGGAAGAGAAAATATATGATATTCTCATTAAAATTTGTTTTGGATATCAAAAAAATATTTCTACTTCATCGCAACTTGATAGGGAATTGACATCAACCTTTACATAATGCCTTTCCATCTTGGTCCCAAATCACACCCTCTTGCCCATTTACATTCCGCTCAATCAACTTAAACAATGACCAATGTGAGTCTCTCTACAATCTGGGGTCAGCAATAGCAGACAAAAAAACCGCAAACATGGCACCCCCGCTGGTGTGCTCCGATAGTATTCTGATTCTGAGAGCATCGGTCCCTGAATCATTGATGGGAACCATAAAGTTTTGACACCATTCAAGCTTGATAATTATGGTGCTGGGACCGCTGGACCACATTGTCTACTGATTTTGGAGGTGGGACCGGATGGAATGGGTATGATATCTTGGGATAGAGGGAATAATGCCGGGCCTTTTTGAATATTTACCTGTAGTACACACCATCCACGTTCACGACCACATCGTTCAACTAGAGGTAATCCCTGTCTGGGTCGTGCCACTGTATGACAAATGGTGTGTGTTTTACATGATAAACCGATGAATGGGGGGAAGGGGTGATTTGGAGATACCTTCTGATATTCATGGCAAAGAATCAATAGCATATCATAAAGAGGAAGCTGTTGAAGTGATTGACATTGATACTCCACCTGCAATTGAAAGCAATATTTTCCTTGCTTGTGCCAAATTTGTGGGCTTTTGGAAACAGTTGTGATAATCTTATCAACATGAATGAGACCGAGGATCTCATTGTCCATCCTCTGTTTGTTCAAGCTAGTGATAAGCTTAAGGGCAGTTCAACATCATATCTCGAAGAAGCTGTTGAAATGATTCACCTTGATGCTCTATCTGCAATGTCTGCCACTATTTGTGTGAACGGATGGACAATTCCGTTTCTTACTCTACTACCGATAACGCTATTCAGC
>JALLAU010001336.1:0-10247 GCA_036939495.1 Thalassiosira hispida | reverse complement strand
CATTCATACGACAGGCATACCAAGCCCTTTTAGCCCTTTGGACTTTCAAGAAGCAAGACATGCGCAATCAACACGCAGGCCCCACGGCTAGCACGGCGCCAACCATGACCGACCCCAGCCCATGCCATCCCACCCACCCGCCCCAAGCTACCACGCTACAGCTCTATCTACCTACCACGGTACAGGAGCCCCAGCCAAGCAAGAATAGGAGTACCATCACCATCGCATCGAACCTCGAAGAATCGTACGATAATCTCTACAACAACATTATCTCTAGCTATTCTCCCTCCTACACAATGGCATGCTAGTAGCATATTTCTTCAAAAATAAAACAAAACAATCTGTTTGATTTTGATGTGGTTTGATTCAGGGTTTGATTGACAATAAATTATTAGTATGATGGCGCCCATTCCTACCCCAGAACCAGGGGGGGCAGACAGGGGTGTCTACGGGGGAACAGCGTCATACCCAGCGTCAACCATGGTATCGCCCAAGCTAGCAGCAACAATGGCGCCCATTCTCCTCACCCTCCCACTTCCAGACTGGATCAAAAGGGCCAAGGGATCATTATCGAAGGATGCCTACATCGAATGCGCCGTCGTGGTAGCGCTCGAATTGACAAACCGTCTCTGCCTCGTTGTTGGAACGCACGCATGTGCACAATTCAACGCTAGCTTCAACAACTCCCTATCTTCTTGGAATGAATCAGCTAATATTATTTTTGACCCCTCGCCCTCGTCGGCTCCATCTGAGGATAATAAGAAGGCTAGCGTTGCTGGGATCCCTTCATCATTGCTGCTTGTTCAAATGGAGGATATCGTGCCAGACAATGTGATGGTTTCTGTTGTAAACAATAATGTTACTCATGATGTGACAGGTACCACTTCTTCTATGGCAACGTTAAGTGCCAATTTTGTAGCAACCGAAGTGAATATCCAACCTTCAGATTCCAAACCCAGCGATATCTTCGAGACCCCTCAACTTCTACAACGAGATGTGTGCTACGCATTAGGGAAGATATTTTTAGATTTATTCTCTCAAGGAGGCGACCCATTGCTCCTGGCTGAGCTGGGCTCTATCAATGATAACCAGGATTTATTCAGTGATTTGCTGTTGGGGGATATCGACTTCAATATTGAGAATGATCCACCTCCTCCAGCCTCGAAAAGGTATATTGTATCAAATACAAATGCAACAAATGAAGTCCAAACCAAGTCTATGAAAGCAAAGGCCTATCTTCTAGAGCGAGGATTGCCTATTTCCATCTGTCGACTAGTTTCAGATCTCTTGGAGGCGGAGGGGGGGGATGAGTACGTTTCTAACACTGCTCTGCAGTCATTGGACGACGCGCAGTTTGATTTGATGCAGATGAGAACACAGCCCCAACGTTTTTTGCATGATAATACATGCCCAAGAAAGGCATTTGAGAATACATCCTTGTTCAACCAAATAGATGTTAATCTGTATGGGAGGGAGAAAGAGATGCATATTTTGATGGACGCAGCAGCGCGTGTCGACATGCATGTTCCATCGCCTTCAGGGTTGTGCGTCAATGGAGAACATCAACCTGGAGGCGGAGCCATTCAGGTGGATGATTTTTTGTGCGAGACAGTATTTCTCTCGGGCCATAGTGGCTCGGGCAAGTCTAGAATACTGAAGCAGCTTGTTGATTTTTGCAGTGCAAATGGTTGGTTTGTTCTCATTGCCAAATTTGATCGACAAGTTGCTCCGTTGTCAACGTTGTTGCAGTCTGTTGACACCTTTTTTGGAAGATTTGTGCCCATTCAAGGTGTTGATGGATACTTAATGGAAAGGGAACCGTCATTGCAAGAGGCATTCGACCGAGTTTCGAAATCGATGATATCTTGCATCGATAGTGAAAGCTTCAGCCAACTCTGCGAGCTTCTGCCGAGTCTATGCAGGCTCTTCCCTATGTCAAGGAATTATATCCAAGAGGGAACGATGCATCAGGGCGCAGGCATTGATCCGCTAGCAAGCACAAACATTTCATCCACTGGTGGTGTAGGTTCAGGGAATCATCGACTGAAATACTTATTCCACATCATCTTCAAGGCAGTGTGCAGCGGAGGGCATCCTGTGACTATAGTACTGGAGGACCTTCAATGGTCGGATGCCTTTACATTGGGTATCATTGGAGACTTGGTTCAGGCTTCAGACAAATCAGTCTTTTCTGCAGAAGAAGAATCCCTTCAGGGGGGCGTGCTCTTGCTCGGAAGCTTCCGAGACAACGAAATTAGCGAGGACGGATTCGTGATGAACCAAATAAATTCCATGGAGCAATCCAACTGGAATCTCAATGTGAACAGGCTCTCAATTGGCGAATTGCCAGAGCATGAAATCAATAGAATGTTGTCTTTCAAATTCTGCCTCCCACCGCGTCATACACGGGAACTTTCCCAGCTAGTTCATCAGAAAACTAGAGGCAATCCTCTGTACATCATTGAGTTCCTTAGGTCTATTTTACAGAGAAACTTGATGAGATTCTCTGTCAAGTCTAGACGTTGGACATGGGACGATACATCCATTGATTTGCAAATGATCAGTGATGGCGTCGTTGAACTCCTGACAAGGAAGCTCCGACAACTTCCCCATCATGTTGTCGAAACGCTTAAAACAGCATCATGCTTTGGTATCCAGGTAAATGTATCTACGATTCAGCTTCTTGACTTGGGTCAATTCGTTCCTAATATGCTTGAAGCTCTGGATATATCGGTGAAGGAAGGCATTGTTGACAAAGCCGGGCCTCTCTATGCATTTAGCCACGATTTGCTGCAGGAATCAACATACCAACTCATCCCAATTGACGATAGAAAAACATTGCATAAAAAGATTGGCAAGAGCTTAGCGCAAGATCCAGGAGTCGCAAGTAATGCTGAACTCTGCACCCTCGCCGTAGACCAAATAAATGTCTGCAAACATGTGGATGGTCTTCTAGACCCACTTGAGCGGGCATTGTTTGCACGGCTCAATCTTGCTGCGGGCCAGCATTCTATTGCTGCATCTAGTTACGAGAAAGCTCGAGGGTATTTCGATGCTGGTATCTCCCTGCTTCATAACAACGCATGGGAAGAACAATACATTCTTTGTCTGAATCTACATGAAATGACGGTTGTAGTGAGCTTCATGGACGGAAAAATTGAAACGGTATCGAGCAGATTGGATGCTATTTTATCTAATGCAAAATCATTTGAGGACACGCTAAAATCTCAAGCATTGCTTGCCAAGTTTTTGGCATCTCAAGAACAATATGCCGAAGCTGTAAATGGAGTTCTCGACATTCTATCGAGTTTGGGAGAAGAATTTCCAAGAGATGCTTGCTTGGCACATGTAAAATCTGAAACCAAAGGAATGCAAGTGATGCTGAAGGATATTACGAAGGATCAACTCCTCAACCTTCCAACAATGACAGATATCAGAAAGTTGAATGCAATGAAGTTCATGGTAAGTTGTGAAGAGTGAGGAGTTGATACAGAGAGCTTTGCAACATATTCATCACTCATTTGTGTGCATCATGTTTGATCTCAGGATGTCCTCACCACAATAGGCAACTTCATCTCTCCAATGCTCGTGGCTCTTGTGTCCTGTCGGGTGATGCAGTTAACTTTTGAGTTTGGATTCTGCGAAGATACAATATCAGGGCTAGCCTTCATGTCACACAGTAGGTTACGAGATTGTCATCAATGTATATGTCTATGTACGTTCCTGTTCTAATTCTTCTTCTTCCCCTATCTGCAATACAAAGCATTGGTCAACTATTCAGATGACATTCAGCTTGCAAGCCGGATAGGTAAAATTACCGAGTCCCTCATAAGCGGAAACCGCAATGAACATTCTCTGAGGGCAAGGTGTCAGATGTCTGGCACCGTTAAATGTTTCGTTGAGCCTGTCCAGACGACTGTAGAACACTGCCTTAAATGCTACAACTCAGCAGCAATCGTTGGGGACGTCGACAACGCCATGCTTAACGGGCTGTACTATTGCGTTGCCTACTTCTTTGTCATTCCTGATCTAGTAGTTCTACAGAGGAACCTGACCAACTTCTTACATCAAATGGTGAGTGTGTTTGTGTTTGGGATTTATCTTAATCTCTTTCGTCTAATTATTTTTATTTTTTCCTCCAAAAAAGGCTAAGCATAGGCGAATCAATGTTCTCCGGAACATCATGTCTTACTTCGACGCAGCAAATGCGCTGGTAGGCAATCGTTACTCGTACAGTATTGATGCCGGAATTGAGATGAAAAACAACGAAGAACTCTACCAGATTGCACAACAGACCCAAAACTCCTACCTACTGCACCAGGTCATCATAAATCAGATGTATGTACACTGTTATTTCAGAGAGTATTTGACTGTTGCAGGCTTTGGGGAGAAATATCGAATGCATACTGGAATGAACACCGGGGCAAGACGATTATTAGATTTTTATGTGATCTTTTTTGAAGGCATTTGTAAGTAGCTTTGTTTTGCTCTGACCCCTGTTTCTTCCCATCCCTAACCCTGAACCCCTTTCTCTCTATTATTGCCATCAATTATCTGAAGCCGCCTTGTGTTTGGCAAGGGATACAAAGCAAGAAAAATGGAGGAAGATTGGCGAAAATTCAGTCAGAACAATGATGCAGTTGGTGCAGTACAGTACATGGAATTTTGAAAACAAATTTAGCCTGTTACAGGCAGAGCTTCACTATCTAAATGGGCGTCACGAAATGGCAGAACTTTTGTATCAAGCTGCAATTGCATCTGCCCATGATCATAGATTCTTTCATGAAGAAGCATTGGCCAGCGAGCTATATGGTATTTATCTTGTTGAAAACAAACATATTGAGAAAGGACTGGAGCAGCTCCAAAATGCAATGAATAAGTACACACAGTGGGGCGCGACAAAGAAGTCTGATATGGTCAAGGACGCTTTACAACGGATCCGTCAAACTCTTTATTTATGGAAGGCTTCCAAATAATGATCTCGTCGAATTCTTGATGTAAATAAACGAAATTTTGTGCTTTTGGGACCGGTTCACAGTGTCTGCAGTGTCACTATTAGTACAGTTTTATTCTACACGAAATGCACTTTCAATAAACTTCTCCAGATTTTCTGTAAGGTACAAGCTATTCAATATGTCTCTCTGAACAATAAATATCAGATTTGCTCAGACATTCAGGAATTCTACTTCATTGTCTGCTCCTCTTCTCACTTGTGAAAATCTTAGCCAAAATAAAACTACTCCTGTCACACCCTCCACCTTACTTGCCCGCTAGCTCTTGGCACAATAGCAAGTCCATTTTGTGGGAGGATGGCTGGACAGAAAACAAGACATGTTAAGATTTGTTCTTGTCAGCTCTCACCTTCGCGCTTGACGCTCGACGCGCCAGCCCATGTATCCACGTTTGGTACTTTCGCTGAAGTACTTATACACCAATACTGTACCATACGGTACACCTACGATATGTTTCTGGGTCATTTTTACACTGGCCCGTTAGATCTCATTCTTTTCTTCGCGCGCCTGCCGAGCCGGCCGGCGGCGTGTC
Organism: Thalassiosira hispida; assembly: GCA_036939495.1. Taxonomy (NCBI): domain Eukaryota; phylum Bacillariophyta; class Thalassiosirophyceae; order Thalassiosirales; family Thalassiosiraceae; genus Thalassiosira; species Thalassiosira hispida. Next base: position 4,703 of record JALLAU010001336.1, on the reverse strand, counting down.
AGCAGTCAGCAGTCATCAACATCGAACATGGCTGCTCTTTGTTTAGTTCAGAAGTTTGGCGTTGGTGAGTCTCGGAAGCTGTTCATGCCCCTATCTTGCATTTCTGGTCCTCACGATGGCAGGCGGCGCGGGCGTTGCCATGGAAATGCATTAGTGGCTTGGTATGACGCGGTATTCTATTCTTTTTTATTAATGGCAGCGGTCGGGTTGGGCGCCAGCGGCTCGGGGGGGGATGAGACGGCGAAGCAGCGAGTGAATGCCAGATACCAGAATAGAGGAGAGAATGAGGGTTTTACTGCACGTGCAGGGCACGTGGGCGACATGCGCCAACCCTCGTCCGCCGCGTTTATGTAATGACGGACTCGCGGAGTCCATAGAGGAGTGATTGCTTGCATGCATGGCGCATGCCGTCGGATGTTTGGCACTGACGCAGACTGACATCATGATGATGCATGATTTTTTACCGTGCCGTCTCTGCATTGTTGCCCCGCTCGACCTCGTCGCCACGAATCGCTTTGATTCATGCCCCCTCTCTCTAACACTTCCCTCCTAATTTCTACCCAATAGTCTCTCCTGTCCTGGCGATCAACGCGGTCTCCACAACAAGCTTCTCAAGGGTTGTATTAGGCGCTGTGTACTGTTATAACACGCTATCAGGAAACAAACATCAAGGAATAACACCTCTTAATTGAGATAATATTTCCTTTTCTAGTACGGTATTTTAGTGCTATTACTGTGGATATTTTTATTTACGGGGGTACAAAGACGAACAGGTGAGTTTTCGGTTGCCGCGGAAGGTTCATTTGGGTTGTCACGTGCTATCGGTGTGCTTCACTTCACCTCTTGGTCGCACTTTGCAAAGATTCCTACCATGGAAATCTTTCATGTGATTTTTTGTTGATGTCAACAACTCTTGGCAATCTTTGGGACAGAGGTCGGAGTGTAGTGGAAGTTGGTGTTGCCGCTCCGCTGCCGCCGGTCATTTTGGATCTTTTTTGCCATGGCCATGGTCATGGTCAATTCCGAATTCTTGTGAATTTTTGTTTTGTGGAGATGACCCCAATGTCAACTTCGTCATTCCACATGCTAACTTCGTCAGCCTTGCAAACATTTTCTTCCCATTCAGTCCCGTTTCCTTCTTCAATACGTGGGATTCAATACTTATCACAGATTTTCTGCGGAGTCGTGATTTGACACCACATCAACTCAAGTCACAAGCTCAAATCACTCCACAGTTCTCGTCCCACACCCACAAGCAAGCAAGCAACAAAAAAGTCGCAAGGACTCCAACGCAACTCAAGATCGCAGCGCTCCTTTCCTCCTTCGACGTCCAAAATCCCTCCCCGTTGCACGGACTACCGTCGTGTGTTGCTCTTGCTTTGATTTTCATCGCATTGCATTGCAAAAGCGTCCCATCAAAAACCAAGCAAGCGCTCTGTGATCCCGTGAAGACCAAGAATTGTTAGCTCTCTCCATAAAAAAATATCGCCATCGTGTTGTCGTCAACTCCCCTTCGGGGCACCGCGCCCCTCCATCTTCCTCACCACTTTGACACACTAGCTATCATCAATTCACGCCGCCGTTGCTATCATCACCATCATGAGTCATTCCATCCGTCTCTCCAACAACGACCCATCGTCAATCGATCTCAAGATATTCATCAAGGACGTGCACGATACCCACGGTCGCAAGCGTCCCCTAACCGTCCGTCCCTGGGCCTCCATCAAGGATGTCAAGGATCAACTGACCAAGCATTTGCACATACCCGCCTCATCGCAATGTATATACTTTGGACCACTATTGTCAAGCGCGAAGGAATTGCCCAATCATCGTACATTATCGGATGCAGGAATTTATAGGAATGGCGAAACGTTATTGTTGGAGATTAAGGGGAATGGACATTTATTAGGTATTGGGGGCATGTTAAATAATACGTGTCCCTCCATCTCATCCTTGAGGAATAATCAGACGAATGATATTTGCGTCTCGTCGTCCACATTGGATTTGTGTCCCAAGTCGCTCCAGCGTCTGGTGCAACAATCCCGAAGGGGACTGGCGCTGGGCCTCAAGCCGGCACTAGCCCCGGATGGATCGGGGGGATCCTACTTCTTGAGCGATGCACGCAAGAAACGAGTGGGGGTATTCAAGCCCGCGGACGAGGAGCCATTTGCTGAGAATAATCCACGGGGATATGTTCCTCACAATACGAATACCTCTCCAAGTAGTGGGGAGGAGAATGGGGAATGGCTGAGGCAGGGTATACGCCCGGGGGAATTGTGTTTGAGAGAAGTTGCCGCGTTCTTGTTGGATCACGATGGGTTTAGCGGCGTCCCCATGACGACGTTGGCCGAGGCCCGACACCCGGCGCTGCATACGGCCGGCCAACATTGGACCCTCAGCGAGGGGGGAGCCGGCGTCGGTATCCACTCGCTCAATTCTCCCCTCACTAATAACCAAGAATCATCCACCAATCCCTCTCAAGAATTGGTCAAGAAGGTTGGATCATTTCAGGAATATGTGCATGCGGAATGCAGCATGGACGACTTGTCCCCCTCGAAGATTTCTGTGGATGAGGTGCACAAGATTGCCATACTTGACATTCGCCTAATGAATGCGGATCGCAATGTTGCTAATATATTGTGTCAGCGTATCCCCGAGGATCCGGATCATTTCCGTCTGGTCCCCATCGACCACGGCTATTCGTTACGGAGCAAGGCTGACGTTGCCTGGTTCGATTGGTGTTGGCTCGACTGGCCTCAGATGAAGAAACCATTATCCAAGGCCTCGAAAGAGTATGTGTTGGGATTGGATATTGAGGCGGATGTAAGGTTGTTGCAGGAACGGTTGAATATAGAGAATGATGTGTTGGATTATTTTAGGAGCAGTTGTCAAATATTGAAGGCGGGGATTCGGGCTGGGTTGACGCTATATGATATTTGTAGCGAGATTTTGTGTAGGAATGATCCGAGTGGTGAGAGAAGTTTCGTGTTGTTGTGTGATGTCACATCCTTGATGCATTATTCTCATCTTTTTATTCCCCTTTTGATCTCCTTTTCTCAGGTGAGATTCCATCCAAGTTGGAAGGGCTGACGTCCATGGCTTCCGAGCTGGCAATGTCCGCGGTTCACAATGGCAGGTTTCACCACGCCACGGCCTCGTTGGCACTGGAGGAACAGCTTGCCACCCGCCGCAGCCTCATGATGGAAAACCAGCGCAGCTGCAACCCCATGATGATGCCCTCGTGCAAGTTCCCCACTCCCTTCAAGGCACGGCCCGTCGTCCGATCCGCGTCGTCTTCCGTCTTTTCCCAGGTCCCGAGCCTCGGCGGCGAGAGTGCCTTCACGGACGAGCTGTCAAAGGTGGATAGCGCTTTCTCGGAGGGCGAGTTTTACGATTCCCAAGCCTCGAACAATAATTCCTCCCGGGGATGCGCCCCGAGCATGGTCCAGTCGTCACAGTCGGACAATAGTTTAGATGGCGACGATGCCGAGGACTGTTCCTTCGCGAGTGATTCCCCCGAAGACTGCGCTGGACAGTGGGCCGCGGCGTTGGTTACCATGGCCGATCAGAGCATGGACAAGGAGAGTGCCACGCTCCTGTTCGCCCGTGACAGGTCAACATCAGAGTCATCTGATTCCTCCAGCGGCAGTGATGGATCGTCTTCGTCGACGTCGACGGATGCGTTGTCCAAGTCCCCTGTAGGATTTTGGTACGTCCGTCCAGGATCATCGTCGATTGAGGATACATCGGTGGATTATAACGATGAGTCCATTTGCTGGACACCCTCATTGCAGTCCTCAAGCCATCCAAGTCCTGCAGCTGATACCTTTTCGTTGAATGACAATGAGGGTCTTGGCTGCTCTCCCCATATCCTTTCTCCCAGTGGATTTTCTACTTCCAATCTCAGCAAGCTACTCACGGAATCCTCCGGGGAAGCCGCAGGAGTAGGATTTGCTGCCACCGCTGCCCTGGATGAGTTGTCCCATCCATCCAACAATGCGGACGACGAATTCGGTCCCATTACGCCCATTATGGCGGTCCAGCCGACAGTGCCACCTGTGACACTAGGTAGCCTTTCATCCTTCAAGCCAATGAAGAAAATGAGCCGAAGCATTTCTTACTCTGCCTTCTCGACGTACAGTACGGGCATAACACTGCCAAAAACGGAATCCAAGCCCAAACTATTTCAGAGCACGCACGTGCGCACCAGCCTTTCGTCGACGCAAGAGAATGACCTCTTTCGGACGTATTTTATGAAATTTGTTGACCTCTTGGTTGTTCGTGAGACTGAGCGTTTGGTCAATAGCAAAGCGAAAGCCTGAATTGAATGTACTTACACACCCTATGCACACAAAAAACTGTACCACTGCCCCACACCATCCCGTTTTTTTATTTGGCCATGAAAGTTGTTAGGGTTGGGTTGTTCGGAGGTCATGATGTACCAGTAAAGCAATTATAAAAATCTTAACCTTACCTACTCTTGCGGTGCCATGTGTATCATCGATACAATTATTCAACGGCGGAGGCACTCCATTCTTCCATAGATCATATACATCCCATCCCTAAGGGCGAGAAATATCTCTTCATATATCGTCCACACTGTCATAGTATCTTTGTGATTGCCGTAAACGCAAAAGCGGAAGAGATGTGAATCGCGGTGTTCGCATAACGAGCGAAGAAAGGTAGCGATAGCAAAGGAGGTT
>JALLAU010001335.1:0-10237 GCA_036939495.1 Thalassiosira hispida | reverse complement strand
CACGGCTTGTTAATGTGTCATAATTCGATTGTACGGCGCCATCATTGCATGTGATCGTGTTGGGGGCCCCAGAATTATGACACATTAAGGGGTGCTATTAGTGCTAAGCCATATGAAATCGACGGCGCAGCGGACACATTGAGAACACGACCCTCACACACGCCCACATCGGCCTACTCCATATAGCACGAAAGAGTATTTCAAGTGAATTCCCGTGAATTCCATCACACGGCCTCTGACAATTCACACTTCACATAGAAACCAGTGTGATGGAACGTGATTGACCTCTACTGATATTTGTCAAGATGTGAAATAGAAGAATCAACGAAGAAGGCATTGAAATTTCTTCGACGAACTCAAGTTGGGAACAATAAAGAATCTCACATCAATGCCAATCTGTTCATGCTGTGATCGATTCATCATTGGTACAGAACCAGTCGAACTTACATCCAAGGAGATTCTACTAAAGAACAGCCATCGACTCGGAGTGAAAGAGTTTGAACTGTTTTATGACACGGCTCTTCATCCTGTCTTTTAAAGAGCAATATCAAGTGGAAGATGTTGGGCTTCACGGGAGCTGGTCACCACGGTGGCAAATACGAGACATGCAGGTCATGCCATGGCAGCTTGGAAGGTGCCCGCAAACCCACCAAATATTCAATTGCAAACGGCTTCATTTTTGGTGATAATATATTATGCTTGTCTCGACCTTTGTTATCATTATATTTCGTCATTAATTTTCAATGAGACACGGAACTATCCAACAAGATTTTTGAATTTTCTCTTTTTCTTTCCCTTCTTCTTGTCTTTCTTTGTAGACAGATTCTCTCCAACATCCTGCTTGGTTGCACTATCATCATTGCCCATATCGCTTACTTTGTTAGTGTCGACAATACAATCTCCAATCTTTGTCAATGTCAATGTCTTGCCCTCATCTTCCATTATTTTTGGCTTGGAAACACTTTCTTTCACATCCTCCCCGCCGCCATCTTTGGTGTCAGCATCATTGGCATTTGTATCACCGACCTTTTCAGTAGGTTTGTCACCACCAACCCATTCACCACTCTCAAACGCCTTACCAATTCTAGAATCAGTCTTCTTCTTTTTCTTCCTCATACTTTCTCTTTCTTGAATTCCCAGTTTGTTTCTCGTCTCCTCCGTCATTGGTCTACCAGCATAATCTTCCCCACCATAAATTAAATGTGAGGGTTTGCTTTCAGTGGTGCGATTGTCTTTCCGGATATTCTTTTGACGGGATCGTACCTTCTTTCGATACTTTGGTTTCTTGCTGTTGGTAGTATCGCTTTTGGGCTCTTTGTTTTTGGTATCATCGTTATTTTTGTTGGGCTGTTCGTCTGCTTTTGCATCACTCGGTGCATCTGTCATGGGTTCCTTTGTTGTGGAAGGTTGCTCGACCTCTGCATTATTCTCCTTGGCACGTTCCTTCTTTCCCTTCTTTTTCTTCTTCTTCTTGGACGATGACGTCGGTTCAGCAACATCCGCAGAAGCATCTTCTGTTGTCCCAGCTGCTGCAACTGGCGTGGGCGCTGCTACAGGAGTGGTGGGAGTAGGACGAACCTTCCTCTTCTTCTCTCTAACAGCGGAAGTACGTCCTTCCTCCTCATCGCTGCTGGAATTATCATCGTCGCCCACCGCGTCAAATTCATCATCTTCGGCGTGAAGATGTTTCTTCTTGCTGCCGATGGAGAGGATTTGTTTTTTGCCAAATCGTGTCCAATCTTCGGAAACAGGACCGCCGCCGCTGCTTCTGCCGCCGCCTCCACTGCTTTTGCTCGGGGCGGGTGGAAGGAGATCCTTTGCTTTTTTGGCCACCATCTCTTTGCTCTGTCGGTTAATCTGTCACGACGCTTTGGCTTTCGTTTCGTCTGCTCGCTGATGATCCGCTTGTATTTGTATTTGGTTGTACCTACATAATTTATCATAATGTGTTGCAGGTCGCAGAACAAGAATACGCCAAGATTTTGTCATGTCATTGTGGTTGGTGGTCTATCAGGTTATGAGCTTCTTGGGTATCGGGTGGGCATGCTGCCTGACTTAGTATCGTACGCAACTCAGAAGCGACAGATGATAATCAGAGGAGAGTGTCTGGTAACATCTGGCGTATCTTTATGTTCACGATGAGACATTTTGATCACTCGCGCTCATCTCAGGTCCCCGGTCACATCACAGGCATGCGAACTTAAAAAGATACTCCGCATGTCCTGTCAGGTAGCTTCCTCTATCTATCGTAGATAGGTACGAATAGCTTGATGATGCATGATGCCGTTGCTTGTGCCTTGTGCCCCACGCATATCGTATCACATCCAACTGTTATTGTTATTGTTATTGATCCCTGGTGGCAACAGCTACACCAATCCCAGCCTATTCGTATCCCAGCCTATCCCGTACCCGGCGTTGTCTCTAATCTCTCATCTCACACGAAAGGCATTTTCATTTCATTCCTCGTTCGCATTCTCTATTCCTCCAGAGGATACAATAAACCATCCTTCGCGATCCATGCTATTGCAATATTGAGCTTTGGTAACTATATCAATATCTAGCAAATAGCAAACCGGGGAACGGCGAGGAAGCAACCCATATTATTGTAGGGGTAGATAGACAACATTATGGACAGAAGATACGGGCATAGTTACATCATAGGGCGTTAGATTGCACCTCGTCTTCATCATACCTCCGAAGTGGACGATAGTCCGATACCTGTGGCTTCCTGACAAGTTTGAACAGCAATAACAACAACAACAAAATAATAACAACAATATACCCATCACCATCATCTCCTGATGGACATCATGTCAACATTCGAGCTAATCAACACGGGCATCCTAATGGGAATAATCCACGTCCTAACAGGTCCCGACCATCTCTCCGCCCTAGCCACCCTCTCGGGAACACAAATCTCAAACCACTCTCGCCGCGAGGCATTCTTACTAGGAGTACGATGGGGCGTTGGTCATTCGTTAGGTCTACTAGTAGTAGGTGGCATACTAATTGCTATGGAAGAAAGTAGTGGAGAATGGATAGGGATGGATTCTACTTTGAGTATTATATTAGAAAGTTTTGTGGGTATTTTCATGTTGGCATTGGGGACATATGGATTATTCAAGGCCGATAGGAATAATAGGGAGAGTGTATTGAATGACATGAACCATCATGCTCATCCTACGACACAGAGTTTGAATAACAGTCGTCACAAGTTGCATAATATATTACAAGAGATTGACGATGATTTGGACCAACAACTTGAAATGGAAGAATTTCATAGAAATGGAAGTGGGGGAAGTGGCGGTGGCAGTGATGATATTGCCGCAAAGATGGAAGATGTTCTCGAAACTGACTCGCGAGATCCCTTCGATAATATGCTGGATTTATCTATAGCAACAGGTGATATATCGTACAATGATTATTTGGAATGTACGGGTGGACCAAGCGACATGAGCTTTGTGACTGTTCCCATATCATTAAAACTATTGGGCGTAACTGATCCTGCACCGGCGCCGGGGGGTCCCAAGAATTTAATGACGGCGACTAGTTTGATGCATAAACATACGAATACGGACAATTCGATATTGAGCGATGGAGCCATGGGCGGGGGTATTTGGGAAAAGTATGTGATCTTTTGCTTTGGTGACATGGGACGGAAATTCTTCAAATGTTCTCCGAGCATATTGGCATTAGTCGCGGGAGTGATACATGGAGTGGCTGGACCGGGTGGAGTGTTGGGCGTGATACCAGCTGTGGAATTACATAATGTCAAATTGGCCATGACATATTTGGGTACATTTTGTTTTACTTCTACACTTGTCATGGGTGGATTTGCTGCATTTTATGGAAGTTTGAGTGAATGGATGGCAGGTGGTGGACGAAACGGAGTAGGAGGAAGTAATAGAGTTTATATGGTGGAGGTTGGGAGTGCATTGCTTAGTGTTTGTGTGGGGTTTATATGGTTGATTCTTTTGGCGCTTGGGAAATTGGATGATGTGTTTCCATAGTGAGTGAGAAGAAGATGACATTGTGGATTCTGTAGAACAAAAAAATATGCACAAGAGAAAAGTTATTTTGCATAGAGAGAAGAGCAACACACAGTTATACAGTCGGAACTACAGTGAGGGGAGAGAGTTCTCTCCTTCATTTCCAAGATTCCTAGAGCCCTGAGCAACTATCAGTGTAATAATAGACTGCAAAATAGAAATATAGAACATGTCTAACAGATGTTGCCTTGGTAAAATCCAACTAGAGTTATTTCTGCTATTTGACACAATCAGCGAGGCATCAGGACTTATCTCAGAGGGTATATGCCGCCCCCACTAGATGATCAACTCATGTCACGAGATAGAGTGTTTGCGTGAATCCATTCTAGTACAAGAAATAAACTGAACCTTAACCCAAAGCATTAAGTAGTGATCAGCCCGAAACAGGTCCTGATGAAGAATCACCACCTTCACCCTCGCCGCCACCACCTCCGCCTCCTCCCATTCCGGGCAGAGGTACGGCCAATCCAATTCCACCTCCACGTGGTACACGTCGAGCAATTTCACTTATCATTCTTTGAGGTGGTAGGCCCTGGAGCCAGGCTGTCCCTGGTCCAGTCAATGTTGTGAGGAAAAGTCCTTCGCCTCCAAAAAGCACATTCTTGAAACCAGGGAGCATTTGTACATCTTTTTATATTTGATCCACAATGGGAATGAGACATTTCTCAATAAACATTCTGTTACAATGAGTAAGGGAAAGATCTCTAAATTCGAACAAAATACACTTACCAAACTCCACACCCTCTTGAAATCCAACCAAACATCCACTAGAAATTTTCAATACTTCACCCTCCTTCAAATCTTTACGAATCAGAGTTCCTCCAGCCTTCACCATGACATCTCCGGTGCCAGTCAATCCTTGAAGCACAAAGCCCTCACCCCCAAAGAAGCCGGTACTGAACTTCTTTGTAAACTCTACATTAATGTTCACTGTATGACTTGCACACAGTAGTGCACCCTTTTGACAAATGATCTTTCCCCCATACTCTTCCAATGACAGTCTAACAATTTTGGATGGGAAGTCGGTACCTAGTGCAACGTATCCATACGGGCCACTGGATCCATCGTAGCTATAGTCGGATATGAACACATTTTGGCCAGTAAGCATTCGTTGAAAGCCGGCGGATAGTCCTCCTCCGGTGGTTGTGTTCATGTTAACGCCATCAGTCATGTACATCATGGCACCTGACTCGGCTCTTAGGACTTGATCTCGTTCTAAACGGATGGTAACAATCTAGAGTTCATTGTGGATTGGGTGTTGTATAGGTATTTTTGGAATGTAAGGTTATGGTATATGTTCATAGATGGAAGGGATATTTCTTTTGGATAGATAGGCACACATCCTTCGATCTCTCTCACCTGACTTTCTTTGCCCTCAACAGAGCTCGCAGTATCAAAGTCAATCGGAAACCCTACAACGCCATCTGAGCTTGTTAGTGCATCTTTACGTGGATCTATTGATGTGGAAGATGATGCAAATGTTCTTCGCATTGAGCAATAATTATTCGCCGCTTCGAAGGATGATTTGGTGGTCAAGTAGTGACGGCATCGAACTTCTTGGATCGTCCGTTTGCTGGATTCCAAGGAAGCGTTTCCAGTGGCAAATGAAGCTATTGGTCTTTGACTTCGAGGAGAGATGATGGCAATGCGTCGCCATGATGAACAGTGTGACGCCGCCATGGTGATTTTACTGTATTGTACCGCGTTCGTTAAGGTTGGTTAGTGGTTAGTTGGAAATGTGTTAGCCTTCTGTAAATTGTAATGTTTGTATTGTACGTACAAAGGAGAATAAACATATTTGAGCGTTGCTATAAAGATACGTTTCAAATAAAAGTACAGAAAAGAGAAACGCATTTTCATTTCATTTGAGGTATTTCGGTACTCCTTATCTTTCACCTTTCCCGCCATTTCTTCGAAGCAAATTTCTTTGTCTGGCGGCTGGCGGCGTTGCGTTGCCCATGCGCATAAATAATACGATATCGATTTTCCACAGCACAGAGATTTCCAGCGTCTTCTCCTTGTCGTGTTGTCCTCCCATCGTCGATCTCCCATCACCAACCCCATCTTATCCGCCAATGCTACCAGAACGTTTGGCTTCCGGCCTCGAAACAGAGGGTATGAAGCTGGTAAATTGGTGAGAGTCATATCTCTCCTACCATCAGCTAGTGCATTACTCTCACTCTGACACGCAACTAAGTTCATGCAATTCTTCCCACTTCTCACATCAATGATCGCAGCACACTAAAGCTACAGCCCCACTGGACTTTTGGACAGCAAATTCTTACTCTTGAGCCTGGTCGAGTAACTGTTCCCATGGATGGAGCGCCTCAGAGAAATGTACAATTTCATGGCTGTAAGATCATTCAGCTAAAGGTTAACTGCGGTTTCCGCGAGGGTGAAAGGGGGGTCGCGCCAATAGTATATACCATTGCCGGACCTTGCCACTATACCAAGGGCGATAAAAGGGATTTCGAGATAATGATGCGAACAAAGCAACAGAGCTTGGCAATGAAGATTCCACCGAATGGGGAATTTGATTGGCCAGATTACCGTGCGTTCGAGACATGCCCGAAATGTGGTATTCGTGCCAAGCCTGGATCAAAGGATCGTTATTGGCTACTGTTCCAGCCGCTGTTGCAGCATTTCGAGCATTTCGAGAATCGTGAGACTATGCGAGGGATGGGAATACGGTTCGTGTGTAGATTGACTTGTGAAGAGTGCTTTGAAACAATGACGGAGGACAAATATGTTGAGGTAATGCAAGGGGGGAACCTAGTTGATGATGTTCCTCTCTTAGATGTTGTTGAAGGCCAGGGGCCTATCACTTGGTTGCGTGGTGGACAAATGAGTGCCCGCAGTGCTGTCGATGGTGTATGTATGAATGCATATCAACTCTATGGGGCTTGGGAGCATAGTGGTACTTGGCAGGCTCTTTCTGATGATTTCACTGAGAAATTTCACAATGTAACTAGTATTGGTGAGAGTTCTTCAAAGCTCATGCCAAGTAAACCGAGGGATCCTAGCACATACTGGGAAATGGATCAAATCCCCACCAAGGAGGGAAGAAAGTGTGATGGTCCTAACTGCACGAATGTGCACGGAAGCAGACGAGCGCCTGGACCTGGCAAAAAGAAAGGAAAAAAGATTCGCCTTAATGAATGCACGGGATGCTTCGAGACCATGTATTGCTCTGAGCAATGTCAGCATGCAGCTTGGCCTGACCATAAAGTGGCATGCAAAGAAGTTCAAAGGAAACGAGAGGAAGATGAGGAAAAAGGGAAGGCGCAAGAAAAGCTAGACGAGGAAGCTAAATTGGAAGCAGCACTTGCTTCATTTGTTCCACTTAGCATTACTCCTCTGGGCGGGGGGGCAAGGAAAAAGAAAGGCAAGAAAGGAGGAGGGAAGAAAAAGAAGGGAAAGAAGTAAGCTTGGGTTGAGCATAGTGAAATGATGTTTGCATTGTAGTAAATACGTACACCCCATGCAGTAAATGCATTCAGTCACAAAAGAAATTAAGTTGGCATACCTCGAAAAGGAATCGGCGAGTGCAGGTAGCCTTTTCCCTCTCACTTTCATCAACTAAATTTTACTATTTAGGTTTTGGTATACACTGGAAGAGTAATCTTGTAGGTATCGTACTGCAAATTGCGACTATATCATAGGAGTATCAAAAACCCCCAAAGCGTCGACTCCAAGTGTAATATTGTTCTTTCATGCATCAAATGAATCTTCTTCGCCATCTTCTTCATCTGGAATGCCCAATTTCTTTAAACCACTCACAGAGACATCTCTCACCATTACACTCTGCCTTTTTATCAAATCTTGGTACTTGGAGCATTTACCCAACAAGGAATCGTGCTTCCCAAAATCCACTACTCGATGTTTATCCATGACAACAATTTGATCCGCCTGTCGAATGGTGCTCAAGCGGTGCGCAACGATTATGACCGTGCGTCCTACCACAGCCTTCTCAATCGCTTGCTGGACCAAATGCTCACTCTCAGAATCTAATGCGCTCGTTGCTTCGTCAAGCAGGAGGATACGACAATTGGTCAAGAGTGCCCTTGCTATCGCTACACGCTGCTTTTGGCCACCGGAAAGTTTTACACCACGCTCTCCAACCAAAGTATCATATCCTTCAGGCATGTCAACTATAAACTCATGGGCATGTGCATCCTTGGCCACAGCTTCCAATTCTTCCTGTGATACATCTCTTTCAACGCCATACAGCATGTTCTCTCGTATTGATAATCCAAACAAATTCGGTTCCTGCTGGACGTATCCGATTTGCTGCCTTAGCCATGTCAAATCCAAGCTCTTTAATTCGTGCCCATCAACTGTGATTCGGCCTTGTTCACAATCATAAAACCTCTGCAACAAACTAACAATGGTACTCTTTCCAGCCTGTAAAAATATCAGCGCGAGAAATGGCATTAGAAGAGAAATGTGTTTTGCATAATAAGATTGCTGCACAACTTACCCCACTACTTCCGACCAAAGCTGTCGTGCTGTTAGCAGGAATGGTGAGTGATACGTCTTTCAATACTGGTTGCGAAGGTCGAGAAGGATAGCTGAATGTCACATTCTCAAATTCAATATTTCCAACCATAGTCTGAGGTTTGATTGTCTCCAATTTAACATCAGGCGAGGTCGGAGGCTGTGGGATTTGTGGAGTACGGTCCAGGAGATAAAAGACACGTCCACTAGCGCCAAGTCCCTCAAAGATTTTGCCAATGCTTGCTGCCATTTGTCCTAAGGCGAAGCCAATATTGATAATGTATGCATTAAATGCAGTCAATCCTCCCAAGGTCAGCTCCTCATTCAATACTAAATAGAAACCGTACCACAATGTCACATTCAAAAACCCGAAGCCTGCGCCAAAAATAAATGAGAAAAATCCACTTTGGCAAATTGACTTGTAAAAACCTACCCTGTAGGTTGTTTTATGTTCTTTCGGTGGGATCCACAAGGGTATTTCATCGGGATTTCCGATCTTGCTTAAATACCTTGATATTTCTTTTTGTTCGGCTGCAAATGCTTGGACTGTACGCATTGACCCAATGGCTTCAGTCGAATGATTTTGAGCTTGCCCTAAAATATCTTGATATTCCTTCGAAAGTCTACCCATAATGGCTCCCATGGGCGAACTGAAAATGAATATGACTACGACACCACCCAAAGCCAAGGCAGCCAATTTGGGAGATAAGTAAAACATGAGTATCAAGGCAGCCACAGCCTTGATCAATTGCGTGAAAAAGTCGGGAAGACTCTGAGAAACGACCGATTGGAGCAAAGTTGTGTCGCTCCCCAGTCTCGAATTCAATTCACCACTCTTATGCTCATCGAAGAACGAAATTTCTTGCTTGAGAATCTGCTTGTACAGATTACATCTCAGCCGAGCTACAACTCGTTCTCCAATGATTCCTTGAATTGTGGCTCGAAGGAATCCAGTGATAATGCCTACAATCGTGATAATGATTGCAATCATCATGTAGTGGCTTATTTCAGACATGCGTTTACCATCTTCCGCAATGGTGGGATCTACCAATATGTCGTAGGCGTTGGCAACTACCAATGGAGTGATCATGTTTGACGCTTCCGATCCGATCATGAGTATGAATGAGAGAACAAGCATGGGCATTTCGGGCAGAGCCAGTCGGAATAGTCTCCAAATAGAGGGTTTAGAAGATGCAGGGGCGTCGGCGTCATTTTGCGATGGCTTCTTTTCCCCTTCTCTGCTAGTAGCGGGGGGTGTTTCTTGCTTATCCGATGACTTCATCGTTGCGGTTTGCGAGTGGCATGCGATGTGGCAGGTCAGAGGTTGCCAATGAAATGAGGAGTCCTTTGTTCTCACTGGTTTCTGTCGTGAGGGTGATGGAGAATAGTGAGATGATGATGCGATGATGTATTTCTCTTGTCGTTCTTTGCTTTTGCTTTCTGACTGGTTGGTGCGATACGATTGGTGATGGTGATGACGCGACGTTGGTAGCTAGGTGTAGGGTAGGTAATTTAAGGTAGATTAGGTAGATAGGTACCTAGAAGTGGAATACCTGCAGGAAGATCCGCGAATGGGGGGCACGGGTGGCGAATATAGCCCCCCAGACCCCCAACGAAAAGATTTTCTTGTCGGCGACACTATAAGAAACCACACTAGTGCGAATGGATTGTGGTCTGTGACCAAACGAGTG
>JALLAU010001334.1:0-10239 GCA_036939495.1 Thalassiosira hispida | reverse complement strand
TGGTCCCGGGTTCGACCCCCGGCATCTGTCTTTTCACATTGAGCAAGCACCTATAATTCATGACACAGCCACAACAATGCTAGGCTCCTTGATTTCACTGAATCCCTCATCTTGTCGATGTGCAAAAATTTCACACCTTTGACCTCTTTCCCGCCAAAATATAATATCCGAAGCGTAGTCGTAGAATAGTCACGTACGACAGAAGAGGTTCAACTTTAGGAATGAGTCCGGTTTGGTCCGGTTTGTGTATAATTACCACATCGAGCGAGAAAAGAACTTGTGGACAGACGTCGAGTAATGATATTACGTGGCAAATCTGAACTGTCCAGCCAGTTTTTATTCAACAAAAGAGGTCATGATGTGGCCCTCGGAGTCATTTTGCGTCATATCTCGTGACTAGAACTGCGCGCGGGATATCCTCTAGAGCGAGATCATCAGCCAGAGCCAGGAAAAAAGGAAAAGGAAGCCAAGACCATGACGAAGCACCGACCCTCATAATTCATTCATTCAGACTGACTTCATTCCCCTGTACAAATAAATACACCATGACAGCATCCAGTACACGGTCCAAGAAGGCCGCAGCGGCCCTATCACTCGTCGCCGCGTGCGGTACAATTGCATTCTTTAGCACACCACAACATGAAAACTTGTCGCCGTCTTCGTCGTCGTCACTCGAGTCATCGCCCCTATCGGCGCATCTACCACCATCCTCCTTACTAGCCACCAATAGCAATAGTCGACAACTCCAACTGCGACAATCTTCCTCCTCCTCCTCCAATCGTCGCCTCTCCGAATCCCTCGCAAACGGCGGCTGCCAAATCACCTGGCCCCAAAAACCGCCCCCCCACGTCCAAATCACCTACGCCGCCTCCTACCCCGGCTGCGGCGCCCGCATGACGTGGAACCTCGTCGAAGCCCTGACGGGTCTCTGGACGGGCGACGATTGGAACAACAATGGCCGCGGCGAGGAAGTCGTGACTGTCAAGACGCACTATCCGCAGAGTAATGGTATACTGGTGGAATTTGATGCCAAGATTGAACGTGGGTTTATCATGGTGAGGAATCCGATGAAGAGTATACCTAGTTTTTTCAATCATATATATGAAATGAGGAATCATTTGCCGGTGCATAGTGAGAGAGCGCCTTTGGAGGAATGGATTAAGTGGAGGAATGCTTATTTGGATACGGAGATTGCCGAGTATAAAAAGTTTATCAGGTGAGTTATAGGTCATAATGAGCAGAAGTTTGGGGTATGTATGCTCTATTATTGATACGTTTATTCTTACGCCTTCTTTTATGTCGTTATCATCTACATGCATATTATTATACAGCTATTGGATGGACAGATTTACCTCCGAAAATCGTCTCCTCCTAACCTACGAGGGCCTAACCGACGACCTCATCGGTGCCGAGGTAACCAAAGGCCTCAACGAATTCCTAGGCCAAGCCAAGGGTGTAACCACCATTGCCACTGAAAGTGTCCCATGCATTTGGCGTGCGGTAGTCAAGAACGAACCACCCCCCCAACAGGCGGCACAGATTAAGAAATTGCAGAGTATGGCTTTGAATCAGCCTCAGGGGGGGTACGATGGTCCACCACCACAGGGGCAGGAACTAGTGCAGAGGCAGACGAGCAATGCGGACGTTTTGGAACAGACTCTTCAGAATATTCAGAATACGCAGTCACAGCTGCCACAACCAGGTTTGGATCAAGAGCTAATGGATGCACAGCAAAAGCTTCAATTTGTCCAACAGCAGATCCAGGACCTGAAACAGCCAGCACCAGTAGTGCAGCAGGAGCCTCTATCTATCGAACAGCAATTGTTGGAAACCCAACAACAACTACTGGAAGCACAACAACAATTTGGAGGCGGACAACGTCGTCGTCTTGATCCCGGACATCACAATTCTCAACGTGCCGGACCCCAGGTACCCCGACCCTACACTCCAGAACAATTGGATAAAATGATGAATATGTTGGTGGAGGTGGCACAACGGTATCAAAATGAGGATGTACGATTGTATCATATTATGATGGGATATTATGAACAGATAAGGGGGGAGAGGGCCAAGTTGAGTTTGGATGGGAGTGAGAGTGTCAAGCCTCCTGCTGGGGGATTTTATTAGGTACGGATGATGGAATAAATTTTAGTGGTGGATCATATGTGTGTGTTATGGTACTATGGTAATGGGGAGATTTTCATAATATGGCATTATGATGTGATTTTCATGTAGGGGGAGCGAGGATGATTTTTTTCTCTCGAGTAGAATGGATAATGTATTAGGTAGGATGAGAAGCTTTGCGAAAGATATATGGCCAATCTGTGTTTCTTTCCATGCAGAATAGGCAGGCATAGAAATTCTCTTCTATTCTTCCAAGTTGCTCACAATATTAGCATTTGCTTATAATATTTGTACCTATATTCTAACATGTACTGCCAACCGTCTTCGGTTCGTTTGGCTATTTGGTAGAGAGAGAGAGAGAGAGAGAGAGAGAAAGCAACGCCTCTGCCAACCAACATCCCAATCAACGGACGAGATGATTCATGCCAGCCAATGCCGGTCACCTCTCCTATCCCGTTGAAATATGCGGTAGAGTGAGTAGACGCGCTTGTTGGCAGGTGCTAGGTATCTATCAACTGGATAGCAGACATCTGATACATAGTGGGGTGCTGTCTGGGTGTTGTTACACAAGGTCTGGTATCTATTGTATGATGGGAGTTGATAGTTGATGTAATGATGTAAGAGGTGTCAGCCATCATTTTTGTACTACTCTGCCAACCAACTCCTACGCCTGAGGATCTTGCTCTGAAATTTTCACAAATAATATTGGCAGATAGGCGATACATGGTGATCTCATTATTTGCCTGTGGCGACTCGAAACAATATGCATGATACCAAATCATCCCTTCTCTCGCAGGAGAGGTTGAGCTTCTCATTTTCGGCTGGTTTATTTATTGCGTGTATCTGGACATCAGTTATAAAGGCGCTGTCCATAGAAGAGTTTTCCCGTATTTGTTTTGGAACCATATTTGCAATCAACGTTCTACGAATTGGTCTACAGGAATTAAATTGATGAAATGGATTAAGTGCGCGTTAGATTCGATGATCTCATTCCTTGTATTGGGATTTTTCGTTTGGGCTATTCATGGTAATTGCCGTTGTAATGACAAGACAGATCTCTTCCAGCAAGGGAGTGACGCGCTTTGACATTATTTGGAACAGTAGATTCTTTAACGCAGAGAGGGAATGTTGAGGCTGAGACCAACATACGATATCGAAGAATGAGTCCTCGACCAACTGCCAGTTGTCTATCCGCCCTATGCACCTTCTCATAACATCCTTTGGCATATGACAAGACGTGGGACTTGGATGATTCGAAATGCTTATATGAAGTCGGTTAGAATTTGGGTTAGAAAGTATATCATAAAGCATTGTGATAAGCAAGTTATCTTGTTTTCGTATTGCTGCTAATAATACTCCTCTCTCTTCTTAGCTGCATTGGCGTGATTTTTCATTATACAAATCCAGCAGTTGTCTCTACCACTATCTACCACTATGCTGAGAGAGGCAGACCTTGGATCGTCCGACAACTCAAGATGTAGTCCTGTTGCAATTCCACCACACTGCACTTACCAAGACAACGCAAGGTTTGAGGGTACGAGCTGATAAGTAGAGTTGTACATAGCGGCAATAATTCCAAAGCATCAGCATCAGACCAATCACATCAATTCAAATGCGACATGGTCCACTGCCACCACAAGTCCAGCACAATAATCCCATGGAAACAGATGGAAACGTTTCCTGAGTAAGTAAGAAGAAAGTTGTTTTCGTTTGTGAGCTTCTTTTGGGTAATTTGGCTGTGAAATTTTGATCTCTATCCAATATCGAAGCCAAATGTGAAAACAATACTGAAGCGTAACATTGAATGCAATGCCCATACTTGAATGTAACAAACTGGGTAAACATGTAGCAGCGCAGAAAGCGGCAATATCTACACACTGCTGGCTGACTTTGAAGAATGTGTCAACCGAAAACATGTCCATCTGCCACCCATTGCTTGGCTGTCTCCATCCAGAAGCATCATTCAACTCTCTTACCCTTCGTGAAATTGGGTTTGATACCGGGCTGAAAAGTAATAACACAAATCCAGTATCGTAATTGTTTCTTACGCTAGGCTGAGAGAGCCAGACCCCTCAGTCGACCCGGAAACTCTCAAGAGGCAGTCTGATTGCAATTCCATCAACACTACACTTACCAAGACAAAAGCTGATGTTTAGATGGCACGAGCAGATGCTCTAGAGATGTACATCAATGGGTGTCAAGTGGCAATAATATCCAAAACATTAGATCAATACATGTTCAATGCTATCAGCTAAGGCATATCAAGATAGAATCCATTGTTGCTTCTGATACATATGCTGATTATTCTTAAATCTCTACTATATACTCTCCTACTCATCTCATTTTACAATTATCGAAATTTAATCAGAACATTTCATTTCTTAGATCTCAAAGTCAAACAGACACCTGGCCATCACCAGGAATCGTCAGCTCGTCAAACGACATCGACGACAGAGGAGGAGGGTTGGTAGCGTGGAATGCATCGAATGCATCGATTGCGTGCTGAAAAGGGAAGCACATGTCCGTGAGCTGGATCAATTTCCTCTTGGGATCTGTATTGTCCTTTGGGTAATGGACAAGACCAAGGGAGCTCATTTTCCCAATGGAGTTGCTCCAACCCTTGGAAGCAGGATTGGAGTAACCAACGGCAGCAGCAGCTCCATCACGAGGATGTGCTGCACCATCAGATGCCAACAAATCAAAGATCTGCTGCTGCTTTGGCGTCAAAAGGGCCTTGATGCGAGCATGAACTTCAGTGTTATCCTTTGGAGGCGAAACCCCCTTGGCTTCGTCAGTCTCCAAACCCTCGGTAGTCAAGGAAACAGTCTTTGTATCAGGATAGGTAACAATACCTTCCGTCTTGAGCGTGGACAAGGGATTAGCAAAACGCTTACTGGCAGCATTGCTGGATTTTTGTGAGAAATATTGGTATGATGAAAATAAATCTAGCTTCACGAGTTAACGACTCACCTATATCCAGCAAAAAGAGCAACCTCGCTACGAGGAGGATTTGTTTTTCCGAGAGCCTTCAGCTCAGCCAAGGCTCCAATGATCCTACCACGAACAGGTAGCTTGCCTCCCCCGCCGGCAGTAGCAGCACTCTTGCTTGACTTGCGCCTTTTTGCAGTTGGCAATTTCTTCTGCGGAGTTACAATCTTCTTCTTCTTTCGTTTGTCACCAACAGTTGCCGAAGATTCTTCAGTCACCATAGTGGAAGGATTGCTAGCAGCATCTAGGTCAAGCATGATGATGGGAGGATCTGATGATTTTTGACAGATAAAGGCAGACATTTTGATGAACCTGTTAGACTTGTCAAGAGGAGTATTGACGGCAAGCGCAAGGTCTTCAGTGTTCTCAATGTCAATGAGCCATCCTGCCCTGCGGATTTCCCTGAGCTTTACATGATGGTCACTTGCATTGAACGGTTTTGCATTGTCTGGCAGATACCTCTCGAGAATGGCATGTTTAATACTTTCATAAGTATCAAGCTCTGCTTTGTAAGGAATTCTGACACACTTTTCGACGCCTATGTATTGGTGAGAGTTTGGTAGAGGATATTGCGGAGCAAATTAGATCAAACTTCTGCGGATGGGCACGATGATAAGCACTGAACATTTAATATCTTACCATCTTTGCACTCCAAACGAATCTCGAAACAAAAGTTGTTGAGCCTTTCTGCAGGAATCGTTGGGTGGACAGTAGGCTGTAGTTCGGCCGGTGGATGGGCACTGATAGAATTACCATCATTGGGAGCTTGTGTTGAAGGCTACGGCATCCTGTGTGATGATGGGAAGTTTAAGAGATAGCTGGCTTGATCAATGGCTTGGGGTGTGAGAGGAGGTTGACTTATTTTATGAGGGCAAGCTTTCATTATCTCCCAAAGAAGTAGGGCGTACACTCAAGATCTCTTTATGTCTTGACATGGTAGTGCTCTTTATGTCTTGATGGTTGACGTCAGGGACGATGTGAAGAATGAAAGTGAAAGTATGGTATGATAAATAGTAGGTAAGTAACATAAAAAGCAGATACCTACGACCTCTACATGGCAAAAAAAGAGGAACAGACAGATAGAACCTTGGTGGGGGACCATTTTATGAACTGTGAAGAGATGAGAAAATTGTAGAAGAGGAATCAGATTCAAAAACACTACCCCTGTTATTTTCTATGCATCCCACGTATCAACTAGACTCTAGCTACCCCCGCCTTCAACTACAAGATACCCACAAACCTAAGTGCTCATGTAAGCAGAGGAATCAATCTCATCAGGAAGCTCAGGAATGTCAACTTCAAAACGGCTCTGAACCTTGTCCAAAATCTCCTGGTCAGCCTCACTCGAAATGAATGAAATGGCAAGGCCCTTGGTACCGAAACGGCCAGCACGACCCACACGGTGCAAGAACTGATCAGAATCATCAGGGTAGTCGTAGTTGATGACAACATTCACACGCTCAATATCAATACCACGGCCAAACAAGTCAGTGGAAACAAGGATACGAGCATTAAACTCCTTGAAAGACTTGTACTTGGCAATACGCTCCTCTTGCTTCTGACCCGCATGGATGCAGATGGAGGGGAAGTTGCATTCGGTCAAGAGACGGTTGAGTTCGTTGGCACGGGCCACCTTCGACACGAAAATGACAACTTGGTTAAATTCAAGGGCATCAAGCAAGTCGTTCAACTTTCGGTTCTTCTCCGCCTCCGCTAGCTTGACATAGTACAATTGCAACCCATGAAGAGTCAACTTGGTATCATCATCCACGTAAATTTCCATCGGGTCCTGGCAGAACTTCTTGCACACAGGACGAATTTCCTTGCTCAACGTAGCACTGAACATCATCACTTGCTTCTCATGAGGAGTCATGCGGAAGATTTCCTGGATATCGCGACGCATATCCAACGACTCCAAGATGCGATCACATTCATCCAATACGAAGTGCTTGATATGATCCAACTTGAGTGTCTTCTCCCTCGCCAATCCCAAAATACGTCCAGGAGTGCCCACCACAATGTGGGGGCAGTCATTCTTGAGCACATCCCTGTTCGTCTTGATAGCAACACCACCATAGAATACAGCAGTCTTCACTTCGGGCAAATACTTGGAGAACCTCTCATACTCGTGCGCAATCTGGAAGGCCAATTCACGAGTGCGACAGAGAACCAACACGCTGACCTGATTCTCCCTCGCCAGGAACGTATTGGGATCCAACTCGTGATTCGAAATGATTATTGAAGTCAGTTGTAGAATTTGGGTAGAACGTATGAATCAGAAATCATTTTTTTTCTGCTAATAATACTCCTCTCTCATCTTAGATATTGATATGATTTTCATGATATGATGCGATGGTAAAGAAACATGCCAATAATCAGTTCAAAGAAACACATATCTACAGTCAGTTTAAGAAGTAAGGTGAGGTAAGATGCTCTCTAAACGCTAGGCTGAGAGAGCCAGACCTGAGCCGTCGGGCAACTCAAGAGTAGATGCAGTCCGATAGAAATCCCACCACACTGAAAGCTAAGAACGGGCAGAGCTGTGCATCGTCGATTCAGTTGTTAAAAGTGGCAATAATTTCCAAAGCATTAAATCAATAAATATACTACTTGGTACTATCTCGGTCCCAGGACCACTCTTCGAGTTTGTTCCACCAGCTTCTCATTAACACCACAAATCATGCTTCTCGAATACATGTTAAATTCATATCCACATCTCATCTTACCATCACCATCATCCTCATCGGCCTTCTCGTGAATTTTCAAATGCGACATGGTACACCCAGCCTCCATTGCCACCACAAGTCCAGCACAATAATCCCACGGTTTCCACCCCTCCTCGGCCATGCCCGTGTATACCACATCCATCCTGCCACATGCCACGTAACAGATATCCAACACTCCGGATCCAAGAGTACGTGTCGTGCGTACTCCATGTTTTAGTAGTCGTCGTACGGCATTGACCATGTTATCCACACCTTCTTCGGTGCGTGCATACCCGAATTCAAAGCAAACTACCGAGTTGGACAATGTTTTGGTAGACTTTTCTCCGGTACATGTCAATAAACGTACTCCATTTCGATATGCTCCGCTCCCTCGAACTGCAATGTACAATTCATTTGTCATGGGAGCGTACACCACTCCCATGTAGGGTTGACCACGTAAACAAAGTCCAATACTAACACAGCTCAATGGTAGACCAGCTGCAAAGTTAGTGGTTCCATCAATCGGGTCAATAATCCACGTTGGCTCTGAAGTACTGAGTGGAGGTACAGATCCCGTACCGGTTGTTTCCTCTCCGATAATTTCATGTGTAGGAAATTGTTTCTTTATTTCGGAGGAGATGTAATTTTCATTCTTTAGATCGATGGCAGTGGCAAAGTCGGCATCGTTCTGTTTTGTGGATATATCTAAATCATCCATGCTTTCGTCGGCTGTTCCCTTGCTGTCGTAGTGTTGTGTCATATTTTTCCCGGCTGATATCAAAAGATGATTTGGAATGTGAAGCACATACCATAATGAGTTGTTTGACATGGCATGTGCGTAAAGAAACAATGGGCGCGAGTCCTCAGATACGATGCGTGAATAAAATAAAACACATTCCATAAATCATCACATAACATATCTCACTAACCTTCCAAAGCAAGCCGCACAGCAAGAATTACCTCCTCTCTACATTCACAATCACCCTGCAAGATTTCAGGTGGTACATTGAAATGTTGGCCATTATTGCCTACTCCTCGCCCAACTCTGCTAATTTTACTACCAGTGCCAAAGGCAGAGGCATACACCATGGATGTGACTGCAGTGACAACCGCAGCTGCTAGGGTGAGTTTCATGGCTCCACTGGACGTTGACATGGTGAGAGGAGAGCAGGCTAGTGGACTCGGCGGACTTTTGGGCTGACAAGAAAAAGTGACTAAATTTTTGATGACGATGACGACATGTGAAATAGGGAACAGGGATTACGAAAAAGTGATTATCGTACTGTTTACTTCATCACTATATTATTCCCTAGAGAAATACAAACATATCCAGGAAAAGAAGTATTCCCGTATACCTAATTGCCGTTGCTTTCCCAGTTCTCTATTATTTAGTTCAAAAGTTTCACATGATTGAGCGAGCATGCTCAGAGGCAGGTAAATTTGTGACATGGGCAACAATTGGAACTATTTTATGTAGGAATGAGTGCTGAATACATTGTATGGGGTTATCATTTATAGTCATGTGGCAGGCTTTAGCTCGAATCTTATCTGCCACCCCAGTTAATACTCTGTCAAAAAAGAAAGACAAGGCAGTGCAATACTCAAAAGGTCGCCAGCTGAACCTATATCCTTGAGAGATGACTCCGCGAATGCGTTACTCTAGTTTTAGAGTGAAGTTGATCACAAAGCAACAAAATGGGAATTACACATGCCTCTCAACAGCTTAATCTTTCATTGCTTGCCATCACCCTCAAATAAATCATTTATTGGTGGGAGCTCTCCTGTTCGGTAGGTACTGAAAAAGGAATCAGGACAGATGTGCACTTTACTGTGTTTAGCAGCTGCTCAAGGATTCAAACACAGACACGGATTTTTCCCACATCCGCATTACTTCAAACATTATAGAAAGAGCCATGACATCTTCGTCGCGATGTGCAGGCGCATTTCCTCCGGCATGATACTCAGAGTACTGATGAATTGAGCTCAAAATTTCTGGCAAGAATTCAACAGGAACGTCATCAAAGTACTGAGCATTGGAGCATGATACGTTTCTCGAAGAAAGCACGGAATAAATTTTCATCTTGCGAACTGCTTTTTCAGTAGAGCAACCATTGAAGAGAGAATGGTCATCCTCAATACAGCAACCATTGAAGAGAGAATGGTCGTTAATATAACACATGTGGTTTGAGTCCGCAGCAGAGTTCAAGTTTGTGGAATCGAATTCTGCCCTGACCATTTTCTCCCACCCTTCATCTGTTATGTAATTGTCTGTAATATCTAGATACTTCAAATTTGTGTTGTGCTTCAATGCGTTTGCAATAGCATTGGCGTCTTCATCTACAAGATCGTTTTCACTGAGTACCAGCCTCTGCAAAACAGGATTCATTGCCAAGTAGTCTGCTATAAACATGCTTCCTCCTGT
>JALLAU010001333.1:0-10265 GCA_036939495.1 Thalassiosira hispida | reverse complement strand
GTGCTGTATGGAAGGTGCCAATTTGATCTGAAACTCGCGGATCAAATTCACAAGTGTTAGGCAAGGCAAACTTCACGCATAAAATAGAATAAGACAACGCATGAAAATTTGGAAGAACATTTCGATGAGATTCTTTCAATGATAAGGATTCATACCCAACACACAACCTTTTAACTAATAACCTGATTTCATTTTCATTTTTTGATTAGAGCCTGCCAAGTGACCCCTCCCATTCACCTGGCAATTGGTTTCTTGTCACAGGTGCAAGAAGCACAAGGATGGAGAACCATTTGTTTTAGGCCTTACTCTTGTTTCTCAATGAGAGAATCTTCAGGAGGTCTGATAATAGCCAGTCATCTATCTTGAATCTTTCTAATTGTTTTGTGATTGTCTTGAGCATCGCCAGACACAATTGGTGATCCATGCTTGATTCTAATAAACACAATATTCAGCGGAACTGCTGGTCAGAGCTATGATATTCATGTTCTTCCAGAGTTGCTGCCTCTACATGATCCCTCATCACTCGTTCCTTGTCATCTTTCTGTCCGTGTTCTGATTAGAGTTTTACATTCCTCACGGGGAAGAAGGAGAGAAGCTGGATATGCTTACCGCATGGGAATCATTTTTAGATTACCACTCCCACTCTCCCCCACTTCTCCGAGGGAAGGAACAAACATATGCACGTGCATCTACCTGTGTAACTGATCGATGTTCCATGCAGCCTGGGGAGGTTGGGCTTGCCAAGGAAGGCAAGCTGCAGCGCGGGAAAGAAGCTGCAGCCAAAAGCTGGGCAAAAGGCCAAAAAAGGAGGGACCTCTGGGGGGACTCAAAATTTGGCGCGAGACCAGTAGGAATTAGTACAATAGGGAGGAAGAAAAGGCGGGAGCTAGCTACCAGCTACCTAACCCTAACTAGCTCTGCATCAGCAACTACGATTAATACTTATCAATCAGCACGATTGCCGATAATGATAGGATCTACACCCATGCTCCATTATCATTGCGAGAGGAACAGCAAACAATATCATTGAACGAAAATGGGGAAGGGACAAAAGCGCAAGCGCCCCACGGCCAGCAGCAGCAGCATCGGCGGATCATCTGCCGGCGCGGCAGCAGCGTCATTGTCATTATCATCGTCGAATAATAACTCATCGCTGCAACAAAATAATAATGGACGGCGACGATTGCAAAGGGGAGCAAAGGATAAAGTCTACGCCGAGAGGTTGGCGGCTGGGAACGATTTTGAGGCGACTCTTTTTCCCGTCACTGCGAGAAAGGCTGGGGGCGACGTTGCTCGTAGTGGGGGCAGCGGGTCATGTCGTCATCGTGATGATGCCACCGCGGGAGTTGGAGGAAGCGCGATCAAAAGCACTAAAGGCAAAGGAAGTGCAGTAGGCGCCACTGGAAGTGCAAGGATCCAAAAGAAGCCAACTGCCAAACAATCCAATATCAATAGCAGCAGCAGTAGGAAAAGTCGTAGGGGCCGGGCTGGAGACGATGGCACTGAAAAAATAATGGCACCCCCCTGCTGGCCATTCGCTGACCCGTCCGCTGTAGCTGTATCAAAAAACCCATCATCTCGCAGCAGCAGCAATAATTCCACCAAGAGGAAGAATAGTTCCCAACAGCAACAATCCGCATCTCGAAAGGGTTCTCAACAGCCAACGAAACAAACTCCAAAAAATGACGCTCCAAAACAACAGCAGAATGCTAAATCACTGGGAGAGGATCATCAAAAAGTGTCATCAATAATCAAGGATGATCTACCGGTTTTCACCAGAAATCAGCAGGCTCAATTGGATGCTACAGCGAGTGAAACAAAGCTACAACCAAAGAGCAATCTAAAACAAAATCACAAACACATATCAGCTACTAGTGACTCAACAACTGATGGCAAAACTAATAGCGAGAATGATCCATACAAATCAACAACTAGT
The DNA here is from genome assembly GCA_036939495.1 of Thalassiosira hispida. Taxonomy (NCBI): domain Eukaryota; phylum Bacillariophyta; class Thalassiosirophyceae; order Thalassiosirales; family Thalassiosiraceae; genus Thalassiosira; species Thalassiosira hispida. The sequence goes on along the minus strand of JALLAU010001333.1, from coordinate 8,329 downwards.
GATGATCCAACAATTGATGGCAAAACTAAGAGCAATAAAAATGATACAACTGTTGATGGTTCAATTGGCAGTTCCAGCAATGCGATGTACAATCCAAACAATGCTGATTGCAACAATAATGACCAGGATAAGCCTTCATCCGCCAAACAACCTGCCAAACAGCCCTCCCCGGCCTCAACATCTCAATCATCCAAAAGTAATAATGGCAACACAACATCATCCAATAAAAAGGACTGGTCCTGCGATCGATGCACCCTCCTAAATTCGAATCGACGAAAGAAATGTCAGGCGTGTGGAGCGCCTAGATATCTGACCGTGGGCACTGATGGTACACTCACAATAGACGAGTTTCGTAATTGTCGCAAGGATGGGGGAGTTGGTGTAGGTGTTTACAATGATGGTAATGGTAGGAGGAGCCCTAGGAAGAGTCCCTACAAGGGGAGTACTCCTTCGTCTACCACCAATCATTCTGGGTATGCTGCGTCAGCATCCCCTCTTATGGACAGTACCAAAAAACAACAACAATCTCAAGATAATCAATCGTCAGCGGAATCGTCACAACAGTCCCAACTATCTGCCATGATTGATGCACCCGTGTTCACACGCTCGAGGCGCAATATGGAGAGATTGCCGCAGACGCATCAGTCACAGACGCCGACACAAAAGGCCGAGGAGGAGGGCGAAGTCAATGAGCAGGAAGGTATGGACGAGCAGGAGGTTCAACCTAGTGAATTCAAGCAATGGATACATAAACGACATAATTCCAAGCGTGAGAAACGACAGCGTAGAAAGTCTCAGAAAAATAGTGGCCTTGACCTGACGAAGGAGGAGTCGACGGTGGAGGGGGAAGTGTCAGCTGTTAAAGTACGTCTGATAATTGCCGGCGAGAATGTGATGTTGCACGACGTGGTGGATGGTTCTAATTTCAGTATGAAAGGTGGAATGGAGCTTCATGCATCAACCGCTCACCCAGAGCAGCCATCACAGCAGCTCTTGACGGCAGTCGTGCCCATATATGTTCTCTCGAGAATCGAGTGCCGCATCAATGGATCCATTTCCAATGCCGAACAAGATGCTGATTACCACCGCAATGATTGTAGCAAGGGGTCGGCAGGAGAGTTACAAGGCGATGATCAACGAATGAGAGATTTATGTGACTCGGCCAATGCAGCAGCATTGAATGAGGAGAGCAGCTCGATTCCTGTAATCGAACCTGGCATTGACGCTCTGAATTTGGAAGTTGCAGCTAGCACTCTTCTCAAGATGCAAGTTGAAACAGCGAACGAGTCAGTACTCCAGCAGAAAGAGCAAACATTACCTAGCTCCTCCTCGGCAGACATGATGCATGATTCTCCCGGTGATTCTTTTGTTGCAGATTGCCAGCACAATGATCTGGACAATTCGCCATCTTCAAGAAAGAGTGTAGTAGACCATGTAGAAGACGCGTCATCAGTAGGTGAAATCAAAGTGCGCGTACTGCTCCAAGGGAAGCCAGTGATGAAGAAGGTTCTTCTTGCGAAATTACCCGCATTGTCAGAAATGAATAGCCCCGGCTGCGAGGATGCCCCACATGTACATGGAGTGTTGAGTGTGCATCAGCTGTCGCACACTGAGGCTTCTACTAGTGCGGTTGATACAGATGCTGCCAAAGATAACGATGTGCCCAAGCTAGATGAGGGCGACAATGGCTGTGCCTTCATGGATGTCAGATGTGCTGATGTGCAGCCAGAACGAATGGAGGGTGGTGCGAACTTTCCAGAAAGCTTTGATTATGGAAACAGCGATAGCTACAATGTAGACGGAAGCAAGAGGGAGTGCAACGATGGCGATGTTGGTGATAGGAGTGACCTTTTCGGTGAGTATGACCCTACTTCAGCGAGCTTGGCCCACTTCAAGCCATCAACTGAGATACTAGCAAAGGAAACGGTTGCTGCTGGCTTCGACAGCAAAGAATCCAACATCGAAAGTGGCAAAGAACCAAGCACTGAAACGAACGATGGCACATGCCATGTCGAGACTAGTAAATCAACTGTTGATACGTCAAATACAGATCAGTCTAGCCGAGGTTCCACGGAAGAGACGTTGGTCCAATCTTCTGTTAACAAAGCATATACTGCTCGAATGGAGAGACACCATGACAACCGTGAAGTGGGTGCAAATCAATCCACCGAAGGGCAAAAAATATTACAGGAAATGCCCGGCGAGCTACTGAAGGATGTGTTAGGCGTAGAGAAAAATCTTCTGGAGAATGGCGCTACCAATGATAACGTCGCAAATGCAAATCAACTATCTGTTGGTGGTGATGGCGCCGGCCATGCCTCTATCGGAAGGGAGGAGGAGGAGAAACTGATGATAAATGACGATTCTCAATGTCATGTTGACAATGCTGTGCCAGACTCATTTCCAGAAAATGCTTATAATGTAGCCGAAATTTTCCCAGGAGCGTGTTCACGTTTAGATGGGGCCGCAGACGGCGTTGGTGCACGCGAGGAAGGACTGGCGTACACTTCCGAAAGAGCTGCATCTTCAGCCGACTCTCAGTTTATTCCGATGACCCAGCAAATGCCAGACTTCGATTACTTTTCACAGGTGAGTAAAATGTCTATCTTTCTTGCTCCATACTTATGATTCAATTTCATTTCCATAATACTCTAATTTCCGTGTTTCTCGAAAAAAATAATCACTACTTCAAAGGCTTCATTTGGGACAATGAGAAGTAACGAGGAGGCAAATACTGTATCAGATATATTGGAAGCATCATCACGCACTACTTTGAAGGCTTTGGGTCGGACACAACAATGTGGTGCCAGTGTCAATAGAAACCTAGAAACGAGAGCTCAGCCAGCACAGAGGCTCTCAACGAATCGTGCGCATCACAACTCAATTGTCCAGCCAACAAAATATCCAAACGATGACTCGAAAGGAATGCCAACTCAGTCAAATTCATCAACCACTGAAGTATTTGATGGGATCATGACTTCTAACCAAGTCTGCGCTGATCAACCGACCGTGCCCGATGGGCAAAAGCTATCAAATTTCCATGACCGCCGCGAGAAAGGTACCGATGCCGTCAATAGTATCGATCCTTTGGCAACGGCCAGAAAGAATGAGGATCTCGGCAAGGCAAGCAAACTCTTCACAACAACCGACCCTAGTATCTATAATGATGACCCCGGCTCATCATTTCAAAGCACCTTTCATTATTCAATATCACCAGTTCACAATGATTCGAATCAAGCGCCATTCATACTCCAAGGGATGCGCCCTACAACGACCCTTGGCTTTCAGACCGGAGGGAGTGGCAAGGCAATATCCATTTCTGACGAGCAAATGGCTTATGCAGCGAAGATTTTAGACGATAGTCATCAGAAAAACAACGGGATGAGAGGCGACAGCGAAAAAGAGAACCTAGCCGAGGCAAGCATGTATAATGGCGATTCATGCTCATCATTTCAGAGCACATTTCACGGTTCATCCGAGCCAAGAGATGGTCCAAATGGCACGCCAAACCAACCCAAAGAAGCACCTCCTACATTTACGCCTGGATTTCAGACTGGAGGAAAGGGCAAAGCAATCGCAATCTCTGATGAGCAAATGGCAGAGGCAGCAAAGGTTTTTGACTTTCCTCAACCGATGAATACCAGTACGAGAGACGACGTCGAGGAGCCATCAAATCAGTCTTCGTATCAACCCAAAGGATTACGTCCCGTGGCGACACTTGGCTTTCAGACTGGAGGAAGCGGCAAGGCAATCACCATCTCTGATGAGCAAATGGCAGAGGCAGCAAATATTTTCGACGTGCCTACTAGCACTAGAGGTGACGGCGATGAGCCATCAAACCAGTCTCCGTATCAACCCAAAAGATCTCGCCCTGTTGTGACACTTGACTTTCAGACTGGAGGAATTAGCGAAGGTAGATCAAAACAAGCACTATGCGCAACTCACAGCGACTCGACGACAAACAATGCCGTGTCTTTTATCAAACCCATGTTTCAAACCGCTGGCACGGCAACTAAGTTACACGTTTCGGAGGATAGCCTCAGCAACGCAAATGCGCTTTTCAATAAAGTTGAATCATTTGGTAGTGCTGTATCAACCTCTCAAGCGAGTATCACGACTGAATATAACCAAGGCTCACCAGGAGCCAGCGATGGCAAACGTTCAGCGTGCATAGACACAGTGCGTCCAAGCACCAACTCTGATGCGAGCCAGGGAAACAATGGCGGCGGCCAGAGCCACACGTTGGGATTTATCAAAGGCGGGTCAAATGCGAGAATTACTGTTACCGAGGAAAGCGCGGCCAGAGCTGGCCAAATATTTGATTCTAAGGAGAGCAGTAAGGATATTTCCCACCTTCCGAGGGGAAGCAATGGAGGCTGCAACTCCATGTTGGGATTCACCATAGGCGGGTCAAATGCTGCAGTCGCAATTTCCGATGAGGGTTTGGCCAAAGCTGGCAGTATTTTGGACTTTGACGAGAGCAACAATGTCAATGATGCTCTTAAATCAAGCTCTACTGCAGCCAATCAAAGAGTTAGATTTTCGCTTGGCAACGCGAGGTCTAAGTTATCGAGCAATGTTGTTGATAGAAATTCTGTCGACAGAAATCCGAACGAGCAAAGGCCAAAAGGTCAATGTGGCGATGCGATGAGAGGCGTCAAGTTTGAATCCTTTGTTACACCTGCCAAACGGCACTTGAGTAACGACATACCAGGCTCATCAACAAACAATCATCTCACGATGACACGTGACTTGCCTGCGTACACTGGACGAACTGATGATGCTACTGATCAGTCTGGAAATAGGGAGAATGAGGAACGTGCGAATATAGTCACAAATACAAAGGGCACCCCAGCGACCACCCTTGCTTTATCGGCCGAAAACGACTGCTTGAATCGCCAAAGAGAGAAAGCAACCATACCCTCTTCGCCACGCGAAACGAACATGCACACCCCGCTCCATGAGATGACGAATGTTGCTCACGACTCTTTACAATCTGTTATGAAATCGAAGCGTCTATTTGAGAGTACTCCGAAAGAGAAAAACGAGCCCTCAGGAAAACACAAACACACCAAGTCATACAAAGAAGGTTCTTCGCGACAAGAGATTGCGTCCAATTACAGTAAAGTTACCCTGGACCAGTTTGCTGCAAAGCACAATGCGACTGATGTCAGTAGTTGGGAAAGCTGCATAGAATATGGTGTCAAAGATGCGACTATGAGAGTAACGAGTATCAACGCTGCTAAGCTCAGATTCAGCCTTGATGACGAGTCACCCTTGTTCTTCCTGGGACAGCGAGATGCCCCCAAGTGCAGTCACGTAGGTAAAATCGCTGACATTAGCGATTGGCTTTATGGTCAAGGCTGTGACAAAACGTTGATATCTGGAAAGTGGATCCAAAATCATTATCGGTGGATTGTATGGAAGCTAGCAGCTATGGAACGCCGTTTCCCTGCACAGCTTGGCGGTCAATACTTGACTTATAGCCACGTTTTATCACAAATAAAAGGTCGATATGAAAAGGAGCTTCGTGGGACCAAACGACCCTCTCTACGAAAAATACTGAACCGAGATGTTTCAGCGGGCATGCCGATGTTGTTGTGTGTAAGCCAAATACTTCGGTTCAAATCAAAGGTAAAAGGGCCCGGGAAGGAAAGCATCGAGGAAATTCGATTAGAACTCACTGATGGGTGGTACGCAGTGTCTACCATCCTCGATGACGTGCTGACAAAAATGGTCGGGGGGAAAATCAAGGCTGGTTCAAAGCTCATGGTTTGCAACGCTTCGCTTGTTGGGTCAGACGATGGAGTTGACCCCCTGGATGACGATTACTACTCAGATCGACGGAATTGTCCTTTGTTTCTCAAGATTTCAGCAAACAATTCGCGTTTGGCCAGGTGGGATGCAAAGCTTGGGTTTGTTCATCCCAAGTACACTGCTCACCAAGGAGGTAGTCTTTTGGTCACAGCTTTGAGCGACATTTTCCCCGATGGAGGTGCCGTTCCTGTCATTGACTTGGTCATCTGCAAAAAATATCCTCAGATGTTTATCGAAAAGCTCAAAGATATTGGGAGCCAGAACGCAGTCTCTGCTCATTTGACAGAAGCCGAAGATGCAGCTCGCCAGAATGAGCACAACATGCATCATCAACGTATTAGCGAAAAATATGCCGACACTGCTCATAAAGAATGCTCAGAGGTAAGAATCTTGGGTTCTATCTTAGCTATGCCGATGCAGCGTGCCTCACCACAACACATTTTCATGCTATTCACTAATTACTCAGGAGATCGACGAGGATGCACCAACACATTGGAAAGAAATGACGGTATCCAATTCTCCTGAAGAATACTATGAAAAACTTGGAGCCGCCGAGCGGAAAATCGTAGATGATTGGACCGAAAAACGAAGCATGTTGCTGCAAAGCATGGTTTCGAAGAGCATTGACGATTCGCTGAAGGATCACTCATCTTCCCAGCGAACAAGTGCCCCATATGTGAAGGTGCTCGTGAAAGCCTTTTATCATTCTAAGCGGACAGCTAGAAATCTTGATCATCCTGCAAGTACGCAAAGCAAGTCAGCAGAGCTCACGGTGTGGCGCGTTTCTGAGGAACAGCTTCACTTGATGAAAGAAGGCACCGTAGTGAGAATGAAAAATCTATACCCTAAATCCGACCGCGATGGCGTTCTTCAACTATCCGCGAATTCAGACTCACAGATGGAGCCACTATCAAGCGAACCCACACAGTATCAACTCATCCAGTCAGGATACGAGGAGCGTTGTGCGAAATCGCTCATTCGTATAAATCTCATGTCGAAGAAATTGGAGCCCAGTCGCTTGGCGCGTGAGGTTGATGTTGTTGCATGCATTGTGAAAATTCATCAGCTGGGGGACAATGCTTCAGTTGCCTATTTAATTGATGAATCCGGATTTGTCATGAAGCTATTACGGAATCATAGTGCGCAAAACAAAGACCCATTTCATCTAGGCAGTGTTGAAACATCATTACCGACAGTTGTTGCATTTTGCAACATACAGGTTACATCGTTCGATACAGTCGAACAGTGTGCTAGTGGATCATGGAGCCTCTCTTCGTGCAAGTCCAAGCACTACTTGATGCATTTGAGATGCGAAGAACTCCAAACATGGTGCAATTCAGATTCTGGCATGGAACACTGTCGAGCTATTATGGACCACATCGATGCCGGAATCCCTAGATGCGCTTCTCTATTCAACAAAAACAGAGTGTGTGTTGGTTATGTCCTAGGATTTGATCTCCGTAGCGCAAATAATTCAAATCCCATCGTATCTGGGATGAATGTGATTATTGACTACGGAGAGGATTTGCCGCTGACAGCTCGTTTCCCAGTCCATCTCCTTCCTGATGCACTTCAACTTTCTCAAAACAACCCTACAATGCATAATGTCGATGGATCTTCAGTCACAAGTCTGTTCGATCATGCCGATTTACTTTTCTCTCTTTCTCTTTTGGGTGAATATTTCCAAAACAACCAAACTTTGTTTCGCTTCTCACTTGAGGCATCATCTTGTAAAATCTGTGTCACCACTGTTTGTGGTAAACCATCAATGTTTCATCTTCTTGTCGCCTCACGGCCGTGCCTCCTCGTCGCCTAGTAATGTTCAATGGGCTATGTTTAGTTTATCCTAATCACAGAGTTCTAACGATACGTATTAAAACGGAAAACATTGCCTGGATATTTTTTAGCATCACCTTCGTATGGCAGTTAGAGTACATGGTAAATGGTGTGTTAAGCCATAAGGAGGGACAGCCATTTCTTCTGGGGTGTTTCAAACTACGTTGCGGGTGCATGGGGTAGGTCTGAGAATCTTCCTCTGGCATCTATCCGTCTCTAAGGCACCATTCTATGACCAGCTATTCAGAATAAAATGGATCGTTTTCCTGAAAAAGTCACTAAGTGGGCCCTTCTCAGCATGACAAATCGTCTAATATCATGTAAGGTATGATGACGTTTGCTTCTGAGGTGTTTCAAAGAGCTTTTCACTGCATACTGCATGGGGCATGACTGAGAAGCTTCCTCTGATGTCTACAAACTTAGAAGGCATGACGATGTGACTATATTGATAGAATAATTTGGATCAATTTGCGGGAGTAAGAGCCTACCGAGTGTGCCTCTGCTCTTGGCATGGTAAATGGTGTGTTGAGACGTAAGGAGGGACAGCCATTGCTTCTGGGGTGTTTCAAACCACATTGTGGGTGCATGGGGAAGGTCTGAGAAGGTTCCTCTGTTGTCTATTGTGAACGGATGGACAATTCCGTTTCTTACTCTACTACCAATAACGCCGCCAGGG
>JALLAU010001332.1:0-10253 GCA_036939495.1 Thalassiosira hispida | reverse complement strand
GCCATTGACGAATCTATTCTGATGGGGGAATTGGCATGTGGATGAGGATGCAGATGCAGGGACCGACGGCGGCCTTGCAACAAGGTAATGGCAAAAGAAATGAAATCAATGAAATCAACGTCGAGCGGGGGCAAGTGATGCAGGAACCTCCTGCGGCGGCCGAGCAAGGGGACAACAACAAAGAATGCCATTGACGAATCTATTCTGATGGGGGAATTGGCATGTGGATGAGGATGCAGATACAGGGACCGACGGCGGCCTTGCAACGAGGCAACGACAAAAGAAATGAAATCAATGCAATCAACGTCAAATGGGGACAGAGGATGCAGGGACCGGGGGTGGCCGAGCAAGGGGACAACAACAAAGAATGCCATCGACGAATCCATTCCTATCATTTTTAAATTCATGGCTGGTGCCCCAACCACCCCTTCGAATCAATAACACACACAAAGCTTAGCTTGCAAGCATTGTGTGAGATTGTGTGGAAGTTTCTTGGAACGTGGGCCATACACATCAAGAAGTTCAACGCTGTGCCACTACTATCATTTTTGTATCCATTCACATCAAGTTCTATCCACCTCTTCCAACTCTCTTAGTATTAATTCCTACGTAGAAATGGTTCAAAATGTCGTTGCTCCCCCCTCTTCTCTCAATCGCTCTCTTTCCCACTCGCACTCCAACACTCCAACAACAACAACTGAGCGCCACCATCACCATGAGATTTTGTTCTCTTCCGCCTGATGCCTGTATGTCCTCGTCGCGTCGCGGCTCTGCCCTCTGTGTAGAGATTTGAGGTGTAAGAATAAGACGGCAGCAGCAGCAGCAGCAGCATCATCAGATCGCCATAGAATAGAGTCGGTAGAAGAAGAAGTAGCAGTACTAATTAAGGATGGAATATTCATCGACAAAGAAGTCGCGACTGCCCGGAATTTCCTTTGATTTTGACGATGACGATAGTAGCGATAGCGACGACCAAAGCAACAACACCAACAACTATGAAGAGAAGTGCATGTTTGAAAATAAGAACGATGAGGATGCGGTCATCACCCCTCCAGTGAAGAAGTCATCGTACGATGGATTTGCCAGCTATCGCTACAACATTAGCAACACCAACGACGACGATGGCGGCAACGGCAACGGCAGAATTATTGGCGAGGAGCAGAATGCGACTCCCAACCCTAACGACAGTGCAGTAATTCAATCATCCTCATCAGCGACTGAAGCGACTCCCAACAACAACAACAACAGCAACAACGCTGCCATGAACACGAAAAAGTCAGCATCCAAATCAATTCGATCGTCGTCTTGCAAAAAGAAGCGTAGCAAGTCCGAATCCGTAGTGCTATCACCCACCACGATGCGCTTACACGAGACTGCCAATTTATTAGTCGACTCCGCCGAGGAATCGACACTGGACAAAATTGACGACGGTTTGGCAAATGTCGTGGAGAGTGTTTTGGGAGTGTTTGCGTTTGGCAGTGGCGGTGGCAGTAGCACTGGTGGCAAGAAGAATCATCCAAAGTCTGACAAGAATGCTGGTGGTGGCGAGAAGAAGAATCAGGAGGAGGAGGAGGATGGAGAGATGCAAACCGCCAATATAAATGACAGTGAGCAATCTTCTACCAATAACGGGGTGGTCATCCGCAGTGGCAATAGTGGCAGTTCTACCAAGATGAATTTGTGCCGTGCCAATGAGACGACGTTGTTGTTGGTCAGATCAGAAGAGTCTGGCAACAATGCCAATGATGCAGAGGTAGAGGTAGAGGTAGTGATAGAGATGGAGGGGGGAGAACAACAACAGCAACAACAACAACCACAAGAGAAGACGGAAGTGTTGGATGCTTCCGCTGCATATTTGGCACGGATGGAACGCCAGTACAATTCCAACAACTTATCTGACAATGACCACAGTGTCATATCCAACAGCAACATTGAGGCTGATGACAATAATGGAAAATGTGGTGGCATTGGCGGGGACTTGAAGACGGATAGTTGGGGCCTCAAACAACAACATGCCATGGTAGCGAAGGAGAGCGAAAGCAGTGATGGAGGAGGAGCGGCGGGGGGATGTTTTGATGGAGGAACCCAACGACCACAGTGTCATATCCAACAGCAGTGGCTACCCGCCCACCACGACCACAGAGGAGGAGGATCACAATCGTACTGATATCGATCAATAACAACAACGGCGGCAGCTGCTACAGCAACTAGTGGATGACGAAGGTGCGGACAATCATTGGAATGACAGCCCATCATCGCCCATTGTTGCCAACGGAGATGCTACCGCCCACAGTATTGATCCACAGCAACAACAGTGCCAGATCATTTGAGGGAATTGTGCTTTGAGGCATTGTTTGGGAATTTGAAATGGGTAGAATCACTGGCTGACACCTAGTCATCCTCAACAAACCTACGAATGTCCAAGAATAGAACACAGAATCTCCGCCACGCCGCAAAACTCTTCAACAAAAAAGAAAACCCTGTCTCCAATACTTGCATTGACTGCTCAGCCCACCCAGCACCAAGGGCATTGCATCTGTGGGGCAATATCTTGGCAAGCTTATTATATGGAATTGTTCTGACAGAACACTGACCACTCACCCAAATGGCAATTGACCTGGCTGAAAGGGCGGTACAGAGACTGGTTTCTAATACAAAATTACAACTTGTGATCAATTAACTTAAATCTAATTATTACGCATACATTCTCTGACAAATAGCGTGCGTCAAAGTCTAATAGAAGTCACACTTTCTCTCTACATCATCGAAACAAGTAAAAGTATTGGATTTCAGACTCTAATAGAAGTCACACTCTCCCTCTACGTCATCTATCTCAAAACTAAATCTAATATGGCTGGGATAATTGATCCATCCCAAACTCTCTCATCATTTTTTCTTCTGTGAATGTAACTCAATATTCAATATCGTACTCAATAGAAACAGATTCTCTACCTTGTCCCAGCTCAGCACAGCAGGAACAGGTAGAGCTAAAAGTAGTTGGTCCACGCCATGATTCAACAGATCGGGTGTGTTCATCATCCAGGAAAGTGATGTACATACTAGATATCTATGGACATTCATTCATTTACTCGAGAAACAGAACACGATTATTGATCTTTGATTCCGCTGGCATGATTGAATGGCATGATTGATTGCAAAAAGTCAACAGCTTTTCTTTTTGCTGCTCAGAATCAGTGCTATTTCTCCACTCACAATAAGATCACACTACAAAAAGCAACAACTTGCCTGAATTCAATAACCAACCAATGAAGCAATCGTAGGGTGCTCCCTTGGAACAATTGCACCTTTCGCTCCCGTTTCCCTCACGCCAAAAGGAGGTCCCAGGAATTAGCTACTTAGACGTGTACAAGTAGGTCGTTAGGCACATACTAGATATCTATGTACCATACCTTCCTTCATTTACTCCCGCCCCCCGTCATTTTTCGAACCCGCCAATCATCCTAGCTCTCATCAACTCTCAGCAGCTCTTGCAGCTTCGCTATTCAATTGAACTACTCAGTTGCAGCTGAAACTAGATGCATTCTTGATTGACCTTTGGGATAGAATTTCCAAACGAGGCTGGAGATAATCAACGAGTAGCAAGGCGAGTAGTTAGGCACAATTGACAGACATGCGCCATCAAGATTGAGTAATCTCTTCATCACATTCTTAGACAAGCTCCAACGAGTTCAAAACGAAGTGATATGTTCAACAATGTCATTACAAGCGTCTTGTCAAGCCAAGCAACCTCGAACCACGACACCTCTGTTGCTTACTCTGCTGCTGCATCTGCCGCTTACTCTATTTCTACTACCATTGACGAGTCGATCTACCCAACCGAATCAGGTGACATTGCTGCTGACGCCGCTACTACCGACAATGGCCAACACAATGGGCTGCTAGTTCGAGAGAGGAAAAGGACAGCTCGCTTTTCCTTTGATGCAGACCATAAAGTTAAGGCAACTGGTGAAGCATTGGGGCCTCCTCCAGGAAGCAAAACAGGACCAAAACCAAAAGGTATGATGAACCCATACGCTATTATAAACACACATTACGCTTCTTTTTTCATTGCTTACATTTCTTCAAAAACCCAAACCTCACAGAACTCTTCAACAATTCAGACACCAAACCTAAACCAAGTGCAAAAAAGGATATTTATAAACACTTCATGGCTGCTGGTGATGTTTCTGGAGCACACGTAGTCATCCAACAAGGGCGCACAGTCTTCAAGAGGACGCCAAAAGCTAAGTCGAAGCGAAGTCGTGAATTTGTCAATGCTGTTGGTCATGGTTTTGACACATTAGTGAGTAGTCTAATGCCAAACAAGACTCCAAGCAGAAGAGAAACATATGTAAAAGATGCGCTCGACAAGCACATCAAAAAGAAACAATCTAAAGCTGGAGTGAGAGGTGAGTTAATATGAAATGATGATGGAAATTTGTCATACTGCGCTTGGTATACTAACAAAGTCGTTCTCTGTTATTCAGTTGACAAAGCAGATGTCAACACAGCCAAAATAGCTATTGCTTCGGATCTGTTTGAAAGGGTAAAAGACCAAACACCAAGAGAAAGACGTCCTATTATGGCATTAGCATCGGAGCACATGTCAAAATCCAAAGCGCAGGAGGCACTAGGAGAAGGGAAAACAATCTCGCGTCATGAGTGGACAGTAGCACGGAAGCATGCAAAGTTTCCAGGACCACGAAAGCCGGTAGAGGAAATTGTGCACACCAAAAGTAGATTCAACATTCAAGATGTGCAAGACTTTCTGTGTTTCTTCGAAGTCTACCTCCAGAGCCATGCTTTTGGCGACAACGATATCGAAACAGCAAACAAATCCCTTGTTCAGATAGATGCATTATCCCACACAGCTGATCAAAACAAAATCATCAGAGACTATAATGCTCAGTTCAATTCCGGGGCTTCTTTACCCGCCGCGGGTAAATGCAACAAAAGACTTGAGAAGTCAAGAAGCCATTGCCACTTGCCAAAAAGTCACACGGGTCGATGTAGTTTTTGCTCTGAGAATACTCTCTCTCAGTCATCTCTGGAAAGGGTGATAAAAACAATAACAAAAGGGAAACTCGAAAGCAGGGCTGGACTAGATGACGAGGATGTACTCAAGGGCGGCAACAGTATTGAGAGATTAATTGAGATTTACGACATCCTTTCAGTTGCACTGGACCTGGAAGAAGAGGATATCAAGGCCACGAAACAAAACATTCAGCGCATGCTGGCCTATCACAAGACTGAGTTTGCAGCACACCTAGATAAGGCAGGGAAAAGAAGATGTCAGTGCATCAGCTGTGGTCTTCATTCAAAAAAGGAGCCAATCCCATGCCAGTTGCGAGATGATGGTCTCCATGAAAGTCCATGTAATGAGTGTGAAGATTCATTTCAGATCTATTCAGAGCTATTGAGCTTGTGCCGGGATGCTCAGTTGAGACTAGGTACCTCGCCAGCAAGAAAACAGAAATATGTTGAGCTTGAAGTAGAGATCAATCTGTGCCGTACAAACCTTATCCACTGGCGGTCCCATATGGCACGCAAGAAAGTAGAGGCGGAGTTCAGTTGCCGTCAAATGTGTTCTTTGAAGAAGAATCAAGCAATTGTCATCTCTGACTTCAAGATGAAGCTCCTTCCAATTTACTTCCGTGAGAACCAGCGCAAGTTTTTTGGTAAAAGAGGAACTGCCTGCTTAGGCTTCATGGTACTTACAAATGTCGAGGAGAAAGAGGGTGAGGTAGATGTTCATTTCTTCTTCTTTTTTAGCAATGACACCCTTCAAGACACAAACTTTGTGCTGGCAGGCAAGGCATACGTGTACAATGAGTTTCTCCCTACGCAGTTTCCAGATGGTACAAAAATTGAAGCTTTCTTTGAGTCAGATGGGGCAGGGGCGTTTAATTCAAACTTAGCAAAAGCATGCCAACCATACTGGCTTAAGTGGACGAATGGCCGGGTTGAGGAGATCCAAATTAGGCACTCTGTTAATGGCGATGGGAAAACATCACTAGATGGTGCATTTGGAAAGCTTGGTAAAAATCTACATGATGCAGTGAACAACCGCATTACAGACATCGAAGATGCAGAATCGTGCCTGCTTGCGTATCAGAGTGGGGCTGGTATCCGGGGTGCCACAGGAGCAATACTGGAACCAGATAGGGAACAAATACTGGAACTTGTCAAGAACAGCAACAACCCAATACTTCTTTCTAGCCATAGGCTAGTATTATGCCGGGACCAACAAATCATCAGAGGATATAGTAACAGTGGCTATGGAGGTGGTATTCCCATCCCTTTGACAAGATATGAGGCAATGTTGCCAATTGCCAACATACCGGTATACCATGTGACGGAGCAAACTGAAACTCTGAAGAGCGAAGAAAGTGCATCTCATTCCACTGAATCGAAACAAAGCAGAGATAAAAAGATCAAGCTCTCAAAGAGAGTAGCGAGGAAGAAGGCAATGGACGAAAATCATCACGCAAGGATTGATGAAGCAAGGGCAAATAATCTACATTGCTGTGATGTACAGCGTGAATTTGATGGAGCTGTGTGTAAAGATTCTTACCATTCATTTGAAGCCCTTCAAAGACACAAGCAAAGGGGAGACCACAAATATCATTCATTAGGCTTGGTGGATACAGTCGTAAGCTTGGTTTCTGGAGAGAATGGTATAATGTGTGTAGGGAGCCACAAAAACCGTTCAAGTCAGCATGTCAATCCTAACGTTGAAGATGGAACAGGAGTAGGTGCATGTGAAGGGACAAACTGGTGTGATCCTGGCTGTTATCTAAAGCCAAAACGCGCTCCTGCAAAGCTCTTGAATGAAAGACTGAAAGCAGAGCTCAGGAGAATGTTCAACGACGGAGAAAAGAGGACCGGTAACAAGGCAGGGAAGAACAAGTATAGTCCCGATAAAGCGCTGAAAGAGCTTCGTGCAATGAGACTGAGTAGTGGCATGACGGTGTTCAGCAGTACCTCAGAACATGGAAAACTTCCAACAGTTGACCAAATCAAGTCATTTTGGGGTCGGGTCAAAGCAGCAAATACAGCTAGGAATGCTAACCGAGCCGAGGTCGTAGAAGTCATTTCCGAGGAAGATACCGAAGAGTGGATATCCAATGCTTTGGACTCTACCCACTCTGGCCTAGGTGACGACTGCAATGAAACAGAGCCAACCATCAGCCTGACTGCACCAATTCAAGCATCCAAATCAGGCCCAGGAAGACAATCATTGGCGAGCAATAAGCTTCGTGAGAAGATATTTGTCCTTGATGATGGAAATTTTGAAGAGGCTGGTGGTAAAGAAATAGTCAAGTCGATGATTATTGAAAATGGTGGTACCGTCAGAGCAAGACTATCCAAGAATACAAGTGAGTACCCTGCCTACCTTTGGTGCTACCGCGACAAATGTCTCATCTTGTTCTCCTTATTTTGTTTGATCAGACTATCTTCTTACAGATGGAAGCTCCAAACCTACACGGACGATCAAGCACGATTCGATCGAAACAACTAACTTTTGCAAGTTGCAGCAGCTGTTGAAGGGTGAAATATCATTCGGCGATCTTCCCTCCTCGCGAAAGGATACATCTTCGCCACCAAAAAAGAGATCGCACCGGGGAGAAAATTTCACTGAAACTATTGAAATTGGCTTGGATGGCGATTCAACTGAGGTTGATGTTGTTGCTACCGCTGCGCCTCAAGATCGAGAGAGGCATGATACCGGAGATTTGATACCCAACGCTCCGGACTCCACCAAATCTATCCTCGGTGATGTCACAAGCGAAACACAGCCAAACATCAGCCAGACAGCAGAAATTTGTGCTTCGAAATCAGGCCCAGGAAGGAAGAAGCTTCGTCTTCATGAAAAGAAATTCGTACTAGATGGACAGTTTAGAGATGCTGGCGGTATAGAAATAGTCAAGTCGATGATTACAGAAAATGGTGGCACCGTAAACACAAATCTATCTAAGTATACACGTGAGTATTCTTCACATCCTTGGTGTGTTTTGTCGACACTCATCTCATCTTGGTCTTTTTTCTTTTCTTTCTCTGCAGACTATCTTCTTACAGATGGAAGCACCAAATCTAAAAAGAAGATCAAGGCCAATGCAAGCACCCAAATCACTAACTTATGTAAGTTGCAGCAGCTGTTGAAGGGTGAAATATCATTTGGTGATCTTCCCTCTTCCAGAAAGGATACCTCTTCGCCACCAAAAAAGAGATCGTGCCTAAGAGATAACTTCACTGTTGAAACGATTGAAATTGGCTTTGATGACAATTCAACTGAAGTGGTTGTCGCTTCTGCTACCTCTGTTTCTGCTACCGATAGTGCTTCTACTGATGTGTCTCCTCTGGCCACCCTTCCATATAAAGAGAAAGAAGAGTTCAGTCATACTATGTCAGTTGCAATTGCAGTATGCGATGATGGTGTCGAAATTTCTGATGGAGCTGGACGTTGAACTGAATCAGTGCAGAACACTAATATCAGGGGTTATATAGTTTTATCTCTTATATTTGTTTCGATAAGTGTAAAATTGCCCAAGCCATGATTATCCTACCTGTGCACAGACAAGTTTTGATATACTGTAATGGTCATGGCCATTGAAAGCTATATAATGGAGAAGAAAGATGCAATTGTACAATAATCAGAACTGTTGGATGAAACTGAGGCAAATGGAGTAGAATCAGCATAGAATTCCACCAGACCGCATCGACCAATCTCCCCCACAATCTTCCTACAATGTATTTTCTTGGCAACATTTTCTTTGAACGGAGAAGCTTCTTGTGACAAGAATTCATCCAGCTCATCCGTACTATTGGCATCCACGCCCGAGAAGATATCCATCGAATGTGAGTCCTCGTCTCCATCACCGTCGATTTCGTTCTCATCGAATGTTGCCGCCAATGCTTGATCCAACTCGACACTGTCAATTTCATCCAGGTCCACAACTTCGTTATGACATCGTCCGTAGTGGTTGTTCCTGCAGCTATATTGGGTTTCGCAGATGGAGGAGTTGGAATCCGTGGCGGCGGAGGAGGCGGCGCTCGAGCCTGCCCGACCAACATCAAAATGTGCCTCGCCCAAACAACCGACGGATGTGACATGTCATATCCCAGCTCTTGATATAACTGGATGGCCCTTTGAAATGCCCCCTCTGACTTGTCAAACGATGTGAGCTCGTCCAGCTTATACTCCAGGTACAGACATCCAAGCAACCCCGCCAGTTGCGCCATTGACTCCTTTGCTTGCCTCACATTATGATCGTGGGTCCCACCCAAGGAAGCAGTAGCAATACCTACTTCATCCGACGACAATGATAGAGCGACAACCTGTCCCTCGGCATCCAAAGCCTCGTTCAACCTATCAATAGCATCGGAGATACGTCGTCGTTTCCAACAGCACGTGCCCCAATTCCGAAGCGCTCCCGCCAATGATCTGTGCAGCGTAACAACATCGTTCTTGTGCCCTTCTGCCGCCCTGATCGTATTATACCGCAACAGCTTGCGATACAATCGAGCCGACTCCTCGTAAGCCATGCATGCCCTTTCCCACTCTTGCAACCTCTGATAACAATTGCCAATGTTGATCAATGAGTTGACTGTATCGATGTGCTCCCTTCCCGATACTACTTGTAGACGTGTCCGATGCACGTATTCAAAGCATGCTAGTGCCTCGGTCAATTCACCACGTCGTTCGTGGACTATCCCGAGATTGTTCAATGCCACCAGTGCCCCCGGCGAGGATGAGTTATTGCTGTTGTTATTGTTCGGAGTAGCAAAGGAAGAAGATTGAGAATTGCTGAAAGGAGGTGTGCTACTCCCCAACGACTTGAACGTAGATTGAACAGTGGGGGGAGTCAAATACGGCAGTGTTGTCGAAAAACTAACACTGGCACTACTCGCCCCCCCCGCAACAGAACTGGATGGAGTGGAAGGGGGAACGTGCGAGTTATTGGTCTCCGAGTAGGCATCCTGATCCAGGGAATTTCCACTGTGGAGTGCCCATACTGTCGAATAGGCATTGAGTGCGGCATCCAACTCGTCACGACGTAGATGGAAATTGCCCACGTTCATTAGGGTGTTGGCAAGATCAGTTTGGACGGGTGATGTGATGACATTGTTGTCAGCGGCAGCAGCAGATGATGCAGAGGATAATTTCTTCTTCAAACTTGGACGAGTAGTAGACACCACCCCCCCTGGCTCTTCCTCATCCATCATGTTCTCATCACACTCATCATCAATAT
>JALLAU010001331.1:0-10280 GCA_036939495.1 Thalassiosira hispida | reverse complement strand
GCCGCTGTCGATCTTCAGCGCAGAATGAGTTCATTATTATTTGCGCCAACGATGGGAATTAGCGACGCGCCCCTGGACCTGGAGCGTCACACGACCTTACCTGCGACAGGATACTCGCTAATCCATCGCCACAACGAGTTGACGGCCGAAAATGAATTTTTGATTCAAGTAGAATTGTACATACATACGTAGGAATAGTATTAATAATACTTTCGAATTGACGAAATTTTGACTCTCACGAAAATGGCGCTGATCTGCGCCTCTAGATCAATTTATCCATGATCGAAATATCGATGCTTTTGTGCTTGGTTATGCAGTGTTTTAGTGCTGTTGACGGGTCTCCTTGGAAATGAGCCAAGGGTAGACGCAGATGCAACCTGTTCAAGAGACGAATATAGAATTGATCAGCAATACCTCACAGCAAGTAACACAGCGCAATATCACCAGCTTAATTGAAGAATATAAATCGGTGCATAAGACATACACACACAAACCTCAAATTATGGAATACTCGTCCATGAGACGACCACCCGGCATAGTCCGAAGCCACACGGACGATGATAACCATTCCATATTCGACTTTCCCATCGACCCCGAGGAGGGTGGAAGGAGGCGAGATGACGACGACGACGATAAGATGGATGGTCGTGTAGGCAAAAAGCAGCATCGATCCAAGCCTGGCAAGCGAAAGAAGAAGAAGAAGGCTGCCAGCAGTGAGCCTCCGCCTGCAGCAGCCTCGTTCAGTCATCCATATCCCTCGTCAATCTCCATTCAAATGAACAATAATGGCAGTCCACCAGCCACCAAATCGAAACATAATGAATTCCGCTCTCCCACAACCTCGCCAGGAGAGCGTCATGATCACAGATCCTCCAACAGGGAAGAGACGCGTCAGCCAAACTCTCCCAAGGACCCCGCCGCCTCGCCAAGCAGCAATCATCTCGATAATTCTGAACTAACCAAACATCATCTATCGGGCAATCATCACTTTCAATCCAATCGTCTCTCCGAGGCAGTCGATTCCTACTCGTTCGCCATTCGGTCTGGTCTCGAGGATTTGACCCATCGCAAGGAAATGGTCGCCCGCATGATGGGAAATCGCGCTCACAACGCTGGCACCAGGGCTTCGGAACAAGATGACCTACTATTGGAACTAGGAGCCTCCCTATCACAAGTCCACTTTGATCTAGGAAAGACACTTGAAATTGCCCAAAAGTTTGGAGAGGCAAAAGTAGAGTATGAAAATGGATTGGGAATGTTATTGCATACTTGCCGTACTTCAAAGAATGACAAGAGGGTCAAGCAATCCAAGAGGGACATTGGTAGAATGGATCGTGCCATGAGTGTGAAGGAGGAGAGAAGACGTGCAACTATGAACATGGAGACTATGTTCAAGAAGTTACATGCAGCGTCAAACTCGGTAGAGAAAGACGATGCACGACGCTCAGTCATCTCCTCCCTCAAGAAGCTACTACGAATCGAACGTGACTCACTCGGCGAACATTCCTACGCCTACGCCAAGCTCACGCTAAAGCTCTCAAAAGTGAAATGTGAAGGTGGCGATATCGAAGGAGGACTGCACGATGCCAATGCTGCCGTAAGTACGATCAAGTCAGTGTTGGGTACATCTCATACCCTTGTTGGGGCAGCTTGTCTGTTTGTAGCGGCAGTGTACGAAAAGAGAGCTAGTATGATGTACGATAAAAGTTCCAACGCATTGGAGGGTGGGGGGATGGTTACGGCAGAGTGCAAGAGTTTGATGAACAAGGCTTTGGAATTGTATGCGGATGCGCTTGGGCCTTTAAAGTTCAAGTATGATCATTTGGATGAGAGTGGTGATAGGAAGCATTCGACGACTATGGCATTGCAGCCGGATATTGGCGAGACATTCCACAAGATTGCCAAGCTCTACGCTAAAAAGGGTTCATCGCACGCCTCTGCCGTAGATGCATATCATCGCGCACTAGAAGCCTACGGTGCCACCGGCATGAATCGAAATGATACTACCAAGAAATCTTCAAGCTATCAAGATTATCATCCAGATGCAGCATGTGTATGGTACGATTTGGCTCAGTTACACTTGACTGCGCAAGAGTATAATGATGCAGTATATGCTGCCGAAAAGGTGGTAGAACTATCACGTCAAGTGCTCAAGAGCAGTGCGTCGTACAACTACAATGATGGTACGATGGAAGCTTTGGCAGTGTTGGCATTTCAGATTGCAGGCGATGGGTATGGAGGGTTGCATCGTCATGAGGATGCGGGTAGGTCGTATCAGGAGGCTTATTTGGAGTTCAAAAAGATTGCCCGAAATGGTGGTAGTTCAAAAGGACAGGGTGCCAGACTTGGATCAGTCGAGGAGGCAACTATTCTTAGAAAGTTGGGAATGTCACTCTATCATCGAGGCAAATTGGAAGATGCCAAGACCCATCTAATGGATGCTCTACGAACCTTACCTTCTGGCAATGAAGGCAATACTGCTTCTTCTGCTTCAGCCGACTTACTGCCAGCCCTCCTCTCCGATTATGGAATGGTAAATATCAAATGTGGAGAGTATTCCGAGGCAATGAAGGCATTACGCTCCTGTCTCAAACTCTATGCCGATCGAGGCGTGTCAAATCATAACCAAGAGGTGGAAAGAGCCCGCCAATTGTTTAAAGAGGCACAACGTACCGGTGTTGCAATGAGTCCATCCACATCTGCCATGAGTCCATCCAAGCCTCCTCCTGCTACAAACAGTCCATCGAAACAACTGATGCAGCAGCAGCTCATGATGGCGGGTACGCCATCAACTGCAATGTCGAGCACGGGAGTGATGAGTGTTGCCATGATGAGCACTCCAAGAAGTTCAGCGACCTCTTTGACTGTGCCATCTACAGGCAACTATAGTCGTTCCAGTAGTACTAAGTCGGGTCATAATCAGTTGCAGACGTTGTTGGAAGAGTTGACCGAGGTGGATCATGATTCCAAGGGGGTAATTTCGCCCGAACACAGTCATCTACATCATAATGGTCAAAGTGTGCTGCAAAAGTCATTCACTTCGGACATCGGCTCACCACAACCAAGGATGGATCAGTCTAGCATGTATGCAATTCAGCACTTAAAAACACAATTGGAAGAGTCCATAAAGGCATCGCAACAATACCAACTCCGCATCAAACAAGTCGAAGTGGAACGTGACCAAGAGAAGAAGGAACGAGTGTTTGCCGCAGCCGCTCATCGTAAGGAAATAGAGGTTAACACCCAATCCAACTTGGACAAGGCATTGATGGAAGCAGAGCTCGAAACGTTACGCAAGGAGGTGAACATTTCCGAGAGTTCGTATCAAGAATTGGTCAAGGCGATTGACGACGAGAAGGAAAAGATTAGTGAAGCTCATGAAAGTAAGGTCCGTGAATTGCAGAAGGATGTCAAGGAGTTGAAAGATCAGCTCAAGTATGCGGGTGCCATTGAGAATAATCGTCTTTCAGAAGAGCTTGTCACGAAGAAGCGGGATATTGGTATGCTTAATGAAGAGAGTCAAAAGATGTCACAAGAGGTTGCATTATTGCAAGCTACGAATCGATCACTTCAATCGGAGAAGGATGCTACAAAGTTGGAGGTATCGACACTCAAATCAAAGAATGACCAGCTTCAAGCTGACACGCAGCGTCTATCATCCGAACTTACGGCTGCCACAGCAAAGGTTCATTCTGCACATGCTATGCCCAATAAAGCAAACAGCATTGAATTAAAGAAGTTGGAGTTTGAATTGCAGTCGGAACGTAATCGACGGATGATCCTCGAGGCATCGTTGCAGAAGGAATACGACAGAGATACAAATACAAATAATTGCAACAACAATGGCGGCAATGTTGGAGGAGGCTTTGCCTATCCCATGATGCATCCATTTGGCTATCCTCCCATGCAGGTTGGCATGCATCAGCAGCAGGCTAATAACTCCGACAATAATTATCGTGCCAAGCTAAATACACTTGAGATTGATCTAGCCACGGAACGTGCTGGCAAGGAAATGCTCGAGAACGTCATTACCGATTTGAGGACGACGCACGAACAAGAGAAGGAATCGATGCAGTCCCAATACTCATCTTGGGTGGCAACGCACGAGTTTGAAACATCAGAGCTCTTGGCACAGGTGGGCGAGAAGAGGGCAGAGGTGGATCTATTGACCCAAGATCTAAGCAGTGTCGAGTCGGTAAAGGAGGGGATATCTCGTCAGCTACACGATACCACAAGCGAGCTTAAGGATGTCAAGGAACAGCTGGTACAAATGTCACGTGAACTGGCTACTACGATGGAGGAAAAGACGACGCTATCCATCACTGTGAGAAAATTGGAAGGGAAGAAGGAAGATCTCAACAAGACTAGGGAAGACCTACACAAAACCAAGGCAGAATTGAAGATTGAGAAACAAAGTCTACGTGCCAAAGAGACCGAGGGTGATTGTCTGCGTGAAGATAATGAACGTCTGAAGAAGGAGTACCTTGAATCCATTACAATCTTTGAATCGGAGGTCGACAGAGTCAAGGCAGATAGATCAACACTCGAGAACGAAGTCGAACGATTGCAAAGCGAGCTTGCGACTGCCAAACATCACTTGCAGCACGTGCTTGGTGAATTAGAGGCGGGACGTACAGATATTCAACATTTGAATATAGCTCTTGACGGTGCCCGCGAGGATGCACGCTCGAAGGAAGAACAGCTTCGTCAAGTACAACGAGAAATCAAGGAGGTGACATCCAATTACGAAGAATTGGAGGCCAATCTATCCGAGCTGGAGGATATTATTACATCTGAAAGGCAGGAAAGAGGCGAACAAGAAGGTGTTATTGATGAAACCCGAAGCAAGTTGAGCTTGGCAGAGAGGACCATTGAAGAGCTCAATGAGAATACAGGTAGTACCATCACTAGTCTGAAAGATGATAAGAAACGCCTCGAAAAAAAACTCTATGTAACAGAAGAGCGGAAAAACAAGTTGGATCAAGTCCTTCGCACCATCCCACAAAAGCTAGAGGGTTTACTTCCAGACTTGGATGACTCCTCCTCCACTGAAGAAGAAGCACCCGATGACGAAAACAACGCACATCACCCTACGACACCAGAGTCACTGGCATCCCGCATCTCTGCTTTGTTGGAACAGATTTCGGATCATGTCCAGCATCAGAAGAAGGTAGTTGATTATAAGAATAGTGCACTGGAGAAGACGGAGTGGAATTTGGCCAGTACTGCTGATGACCTTGACAAGCTGGAAGTCAAGCATATAACGTTGAAGAAGGAATTGAAAGAGATGGGAGACTTACAGAGCGACGTAAGTACATTGATGTTTGGCTGTTTTGCGTGTGACGGATAAATGGTGTATTCTCGACTTGCTCTAACTATTCTTATGTGATGAACTCATTAATGCACAGTATGATGAGCTGCTAGAGCAATATGAACTTGAAGTGGAAGAGAAGGAGACTCTGGTGAATAGTCTCAAATCCATCAAGCTTGAGAGAGATGTCAAGGCGAATGAGTCTCTACAGAAGGCGAACGAGTCTCTATTGAAGGCACAGGAGGAACGTGACTTGTTCGAGTCTCGTCTAAAAGAGGCCGTTGACGACTTGGAGGAATTAGAATGCGAGAGAGACAAGCTTAAGGTGGAGGTTGACAGTGCACATGCTGAGTTTGCCAAGAAGGAGGGCCTATTGGGAGATAGGGTCCGTGCCCTTGAAACTGACAACAAGCTCATTGAAACACTGGAATCACAAGCCTTGGAGTACGATGCAGCTCTATGTGAGAAAGAAGCAGCTTTGAAGTCAAAGGCCTTCGAGTATGATGCTGCTCTATCCGAGAAAGAAGCAGTTTTGTCCGAGAAAAATGAAAAGCTAAAGAATCTCGAGGAAGAATTGCAGACTGCTCAGACTCAATTCGGTGAGGAGTTGCAGACGGCTCAGTCACAGTTGGCTGAGGTCAAAGTTAGCCTTGCCGAAATGGAATTGGAGCGAATGACGACAGTGAAGAAGACTCAATCTATTGACGAGAGTGGCGGTTGCATATACCCTGATATTCTCTCTTTGGATAAGACGCGTTCTGATGATGATCTATATCCTGATATTTCACTTCTTCAATACGACAGCAAAGATGAGTTGGCTTCTCAGATATCAAATGGAAGCATGTTCGGGCAAGTGAAAGAAAAGTCGCTCCTCGAGCTAGCCACGAACCCATTTGCTGACGATTCATCAGAGGAGGAGATATTTGCTAGAGATATTGAGCTAGCAACGAATCCATTCGCGGACGATTCATCGGAAGAGGAGATAGATGTTGAGCCAGCAACGAATCCATTCGCCGACGATTCATCGGACGAGGGAGGAGGCGTCGTATACGATAACTCAAGAGAGAAAGAAGCTGCAGAGCTCAAGGCTCGGGTAATTATGTTGGAAGGTGCGAATGCAGATTTGAACGAACAAATCAACAGAATGAAACTTGAGCACGAATCACGTTGTACTGGCATTGATGACGAATTTGCACTTTCAAGGGAGAAATCTGATATCATTGAAATGGAACGAGAAAGAGAAGCAATGATCGAAGAAGTTGAATCGCTGAAGGATTATGTCTGTGAATTGGAGACAAGCAACGAAGCTTACGGAAACCAGCTAGCAGAATCCAGAGACGAGGTAGCTGTCGCTGCTACCATACATGATAATGACAGCGAGGCAATAGCATGCCTGCAGAAGGCTCTTGAGGAAAATAATGACTTCCACCAAGAGGAAACAGATAGCTGGAAGAATCAAGTAGACGAGTTGCAACAGCACAACCAGGCTCTGAGAGATGAACTATCAAGCAAACAGAGTTTGGCCCTGGCTAATGACGAATCAGGTAGCGCCGATGTTACTGCCTCGTCGACATCAGCTGGCGAAGATGCTGCACTGTTTGAAGAAGTAGAAGCGCTGAAGGATCAAATCCACACTCTAGAGGATCAAAATGTGGCTCTGTCTGAGCAGCTAGGGCAGTCTTCACCCCAAATCAAGCAATGTGAGCATGATGCATTGCTGGGAGAAATTGAATCACTACAGAAGGAAATTCAGGAATTGAAAGATTGCAAGGAAGAGTTGACTGATCAGCTAGCCCAGTCAGAAGCCGAGGCTGGCGAAGCAGCATTTACGCACGATTATGACATGTCATCCCTTCGATATTCTCTGGACGAAAATCTCAAAAAGGCTCTAGCTGATCACGAAGAAACCCAGCGAGCCGACTTGGACACTTGGAAGTCTCGAGTGAACGAGGCTGAACAAGCTCACGAAAACGACCAGGCAACAATCATGTCCCTCCAAAACGCCATGAATGACAAGGATGGCATGTTACCACAGGCACTGACCGACCAAGACAAACTTCACCAAGCCGAATTAGATACTTGGCAGTCTAGAGTGGCCGAGGCTGAAAAGGCTCATGAGAGAACGCTTCAAAATGCTCTGAAAGAGAAGGAGGAACTTTTGCAAGACAAGCTGAAACAGGCACTGAACAACCAAGATGAGCTTCACCAGAGTGATTTAGGCACTTGGAAGTCAAAGGTGGCGGACCTAGAAGAGTCTAACGACGCCCTGGCCCGTGAATTAAGTGAGCTAAGAGTGCAAAGCGATCACACTGAATGCAACGAGCAACTGTCATCAATACAAATGGATCTCCAGAACGCTCTCAATGAAAGCGAGGAGAAGAAGATCCAACATAATCTTCAGCTGTCGACCGTCAATGCAGAGTTCCACAACGCTCAGATGTCATTAGATGAGATGCATAAAGAGAATCAGAACCTGAAGGGAGAGATCGAGTCACTGTCGTCCATGGCCAAAACTATCGAGAACAGAAACTTCGAGAAGGAAATGAACGCATCACATGCACGTTTTGAATCCATGGAAAAGGCGCTCCAAGATCGGGTATCGCGTTTGGAGAGAGATAAAGACAAGTTGGTGACTGATTTCAATGACGAAATGATCAACCAGGAGGAGGAGCACACCCAGACGAAGATTGAGCTGTCCGCCTGGAAGTTGGAGATGCAGAATGCCCTCAACGATATTGAATCGTTGAAGAAGGAGAGGGATGACTTGAAAGCCCAGGTTCAGTCGTACGTGACAAGCCTTGAGGCCGTGTGCACGGGAAAGGCCAAGCTTGAGGAGAAGATGCATTCCCTGGGAATCAGTATTGAGGGTTGATCATGATGTGCATGATTATTATTTGTATGTTGGTATATTATGTGTGTGTATTTCGTGTTGCATAATGTGATAAGAGAAAATTAAGATGAACATAAACACAAAAGACTCTTTTCATTGTTGGGATTACTGAGTGCTTTACTTAGCCTTGCCCCCCACAAAGAAACTTGCATACCAAACAGTAATTTACTTGGCCTTACCCAAGACATTGCCCCAACAAAGAAACGTTCATATCGCGAACCTTATTCCATTTTATTTACTTCTCTCGTAGGAGTAAGCACCATATCCATGATGTAATCATGATCGGAAACGGGGATTATTCCACCAGAGGAGCCATCATTAATAACACCCAAATCAACGCCATGTGGCACCTCGTCCAAAAATTGTTCTTCCAAACATACTCCCACGAGCATTGGTTTCTTCTCACTAGTGCCATTATTTGACTCGTTATCAACATCTCCATCACGCATCTTGGCAATGAATCGATCGTAATATCCCTTCCCCTGCCCTAGCCGATGACCATTCGTATCAAAAGCCAGCCCCGGCACAATTAGGAGATCAATATCACCCGGCGTTGCTACATTGGTTGTAGTCACTGGCGGTTCGGGTATTCCCCACTTGTTCCTTGGCCAACTATCATAAAACATTTCTCCACCATCTCCATCATCTCCATCACTCTTTGTTTCACAACGAATCAAGTCCATATCACACTTTTCAAAGTCCAATCCAACACGTGGCACAAATAATACCTTTCCATCCTTCTTCACAATCTGCTGTATGGCATCTCTAGTTTGAATCTCCCCCGATGGCATGGATAGAAAGAATCCAATGGATTTGGCATTTTGATATTGGGGAAGAGCAAAGAGGCGGGAGAATACTTGATTGGATTGGTTGGTTAATTTGGTTGTGGTTTCTGGGGCTGAGGGTGGGTAAGTTGATTTTATGCGAGAACGGATTTGTTTTCTTAGTGATTGCTTTTGTTGACGGAGAATTTTGATGGATTCATCGTCTGTTGCTGTTGGTGGTACCGCTGTTGATTTATCCATGTTGTCAAGTTTGATACCACTAATGTTATCAAGTTTACTGATATTGCAGGAGATTTTGCTAGATGACACAACTAATGCTCGCTTCTGGCTCAATAGAAAATGCCTTGTGTTGCAAGTGCAGAAACCCACGGCTGGGAAAATAGTCTGCAATTTACAGCTAGCCCAGGGGTGGTGAGGGAATGCCGTTGTCGCTGTAGTGACACAGCGCCCTCCACGGCGAATTAGTGGCTCTATGTTGATGGCTGAAATAATGATGGAAGTGGAAGGAATGGTGTTTGTGATAATGATGATGGCTGAGATGAATAACACAACCAACGGACTGCTCATGAAGGAGCAACACTACTTGAAGATAATACGTCGATTAGATAGTGTGGCAATAATATAATACGAGGGAGATCGTCACCACAGGTCACCACCTACTCATGGCATGCATGTGGTTATCAGATATTATTATTCCACCTGTAGTGGCCCTTTAGGGGGCCACTTCCCTAATAAACTAAGAAAGAAATCACATGTTATTTGAGAAGCTTCCCTTACACCTTCTGTATTTGATATCCTGTATCCTGGGGAGGTTTTTGATCTGGGGTACATAATCGTACGGAAGTACACGCAGTGTACGGAGTACGCCACGAGTAGAAGAGAACATCCCCTATTTCTCAGTGGATGTAATGTACCTACACGCTAAGAGGAGGAAAGAAATACTGCTTGGTGCACGCTTGTGGTGTCTTGCTTTATTCGAAAATAGTTCAGATTGAAGTGATGTTTGCAATAAATAATGAAAAAAGCTCAAATCAGTCTCCACTAAAACAAAACTACTTCGATTGGGAATATAATCAATTCTGCTTTGATGTGCAAATAGAATAGATTATATTTTGCGTTACGACATAATATTATGATCTTCTACTTGCCAATATAATCTATTGCATCGATCAGATCACATCGTATCGCATCGAGTGAGGTATCTTCTATGGTGGATCTCTTATGAGGCGAGTTCTCTTCAGGAAGGACGTTTCCTTTTCTTACTCTACTACCAATAACGCCATTAGGTCAAGCC
>JALLAU010001330.1:0-10262 GCA_036939495.1 Thalassiosira hispida | reverse complement strand
GATATTACTAATTCCTCAGTTCTCATTCCAATAGAATGCCATGTCTGTTAGCCCCTAGGGGCCGCGCTAGTATCGTAGTTAACCCCTGCACAACACCACAAAATTCAACAAGAAAAGGCGCGTCACCAGCAACGGCTTCAGTCAAGAGCTAAGTGAGTTCCATATTGTTTCATAAGACATAAATATTGTTACATATACCACATCGTGAGAGTGACATTTATTTGATGTCAGACAACAATTCACTTAATCCTATTACTTAACTATGATGCGCACCCCGTTTTTTCCCTTCTTTACCATGCATGTGCTTACTCTCCGCGGTAACCGGTAACACCATACCTATTGTCATTTTTTCTTTGGTGCCCTCGCTTGCATGCCCTGGGTGCTAGCTGCCATGTTGTAATCATTGAAATTTGCATTGGTTCATCGCAGAGAGCGTGAAAGAGAGACAGAGCAGCTAGGACTCAGAGTATCAGCACGATGGAGGTGGAGGGGAAAGGAAAGGAGATTGCTCGTTGCCTTGGCTATCAGCATGCCTTTCATGACAATGCCGGCATGGATGGCCTAGTTGGGGATATTGTCAGTAGCATTGTCAAAAGCAAAGAGGATTCCGATGTCGTCAGTGGTCGCAGTGGTGATTCGACTGCAGCTGCAGCTGAAAATAATGGTGCACAAGATGTGGATATGTGGCATTTACGCTCTCTTGCCATTCAACCAGGTGGCCTTTTGAACAGCCATGGCAGAAAATTGGGATGGATCAAGCTTGCCGGTGCCGATGATCTATTCTTCCAGCGAGAACAGGTGAATATCGCCATCAAAGAAAAATTACCACCAGTAATACCAGGTCGTCATGATCGCACCTACGAGCAAATCCAGAAGCATTTGGAGCAAGAGATGGATCCAAGCAGGTGGCATATCCAACGAGAGCGGCGGCGTCTACGCAAGGAGAAGAAACAGAGGAATGAGAATTCAACAACTCAACCATCATCCAGTGCTATATCGCATGCATCAAGTACTAACGATCTCTCTTCTATTGGATCCGAGAGTGGTTCGAGCACACCGTTGACTGCAAATCTGAATGCTTCGCATGCAGGAACACCCAAGTCTGTCACATTCCAAGGGATTGTTGGACCAAATTCTGCGGGGGCCCCTTCATTTACTGCCTTTTCCAATGAACGACGAAACAAAGATTCTTCTCCAGCCTCCAAGACCTCATGCCCATCTGTTACCGTGGTTAGCACTCTGGACACTTCTTTTGATAGCCAAACTCTTGACAGCCCCTCTTCCAATAATAATTATACTGCATTGGCTCCTTCCCCTATATCTCTCTCATCACCTGCTGCTCACCCTGAAGATCAATTGTCAAGCAAATTCAAATGGGACCTTACACCCAAATCCTACCTTCAATATTCTCAGAAGTATCATCGGAAATACAAACAACAGATGAAGCCAAGACCCAAGAAAGATCGACGTCCCCAAGAACTCAAGCTGTTGGTCCAAATTGCTAGTTCGTCATTCTACTTGCTTCAGTGCCAACAAAGTAGGGAGGAATCCAATGTAGAATTCCAATTTTATCCAGGGATGCAAGACTTGATTGCCGTACTTCTACTTCATTTGGAATCACCCTCGTTGACCTCACTTCTACTGAAGCAGATTGTAGAGAGTCATTTGTGGATGTATTGCTCTGTTGCAAATAAAACCATTAATGATGGTGACGAGAGCTTTACAAGTTGCATTGATGCTATTGATGACGATTCTAGCTCCGAAGAGGATGCTGATGATGACAGTGAAAAGTGCAGCCCGATTGGCCGTACTCGTGATTTGGATGTTCTATCGTTAAGCTTCTTTCCGCTGTTGCAAATTCTAGACAAGGAATTACATGACCATCTCCTTAAGACGAATGAGGGGGGCACCCTTCTAAACAATCAAGCATTGATTGTTGGTGAAGTACTGCGTAAATGGATCTCTTCCTGGTTCTGCTGTCATGATACATTACCACTGGGAGTTGTGTCATGTATCGTTGATTTTTTCCTGGCAAGTCATCCTTCTATGCCTCTGTAAGTACCCAAAACGTCATACCACTTCAAACTGCGCATGATACACAATGCTAATTTTATGGTCTAACAACTCGTCTCCGTACTTTGCCTCTCAGATATCTGTCAATGGCTATCCTATGCCATCCTATCCATCGAGATAAATTTCTTTGTCTGTTGTCGTACGAATCACCACCAAACGACAAGCAGCCTCCACAGTCTGTTCCTCAAGATGTTTCTCTTAATACCATGTTGGAGAATCTGTTTTTGAATCTTTCACAAGATCTCTCCTCATGGAAAATCACACAGTCTGGCGGCGATGTTGATGGTTGTGATAATGACCACAGTGACGCCGATGAACTTCTTGTTGAGTTTATGGATGAGGCAATGGTCACGGCCGTATCATATATGTGAGTGACATTGAGTGTGCTTGTTCCAATCGGTTTGACCTATCGTTTTGCCCTCCTCCTTACACTGTTTTGGCTTTGATTCTATCATCAGGAAACAAATTCCACCTCAAGAATTGTTCTCTCTTGTGAAAGAGTATCGGAATGGCGTTCTTATGTCATACCTTAAACCCCAAGATCATGAAAGCGCGGCACCTCCCTCACCATGGACTACGAGGCCAACGGCTCCAACAGATTATAATATGATCCAAAGGATGTTTGCCGATACGAACCACGGTGCTGTTAGCCGATTCGTCCTCTCGAGAAGAGCCACAGAAAAATGCCAGATTGCATTCGATGCATCTGGACTTCTACCGCGCCAGATCATGCTCAAACCAAGTACATTAAAGAGTAGGACTAGGACACCTGCCAAAGCTGTAATGTTGGGTATTGCCTTGTATGTTGCTGTACAACTAATACAGCCAGAGCAAAATCCACTTGACAGCGCAACCATCGGGTTGCTCTCAGAAGACAACTTCGCTGTCCCCTTGAAATTGGCCATCTCCACGGGCCTTCAGTCTCCCAAGCTGCCGCGAACTTTGGACATGGACCCGAGTATTGAAACATCCCCAGTCTCAAGTTTGTCACGGAGCAATGACTCTGAAGCAACTCATGACGTGCCTTCCTATTCTATAGAGGACGTCGCAGAAGAGCCCGAGGAAGACCGGCATCTCTTGGGGCACATCACGGCGGAGAAAAAGAAGGACACGAAGACGAAACCGTCAGCAGAAGAGCCACGAAAATCTATTGGCGATGATTGGATGTCCAGACCTTCGTCAGTGTCGATCCAGGACAAGATCAAGAGATACACAGCCAGAACTCGCAAGTTGAGTGCCAGGAACAAGTTGCTTGGATTAACAAATAGTGAAGATGCGCCAGCCTCAGGTATACTTGACACTGACGTCAGAGTTTTTGACGATAGCCCGCCCATCGCCGCAGAGGACATTGCAGATAATTTGGAGGATGTCATGGCCACCATGGAAGATGTGGAAGTATATGATCCCACTCCGGACACTATACCATCCGACACTGATGGTTGGAAAAAGGATGTCCAAAGTAGCGAGGAAGAAAGTCAGCAAGTTTCCGAGACCCTCTATGCTGTAGAGGCTGATGTAGAGGCTGGAGAAGACACACCATATCCTCCTCACCAAGATGACGAAAGCAATATCAGCAGTATCTCATATGATGAGCGTGAACAATACCAACATCTCTTGGGGAAGCACAGTATGACAGAGGAAAGGACGGGCGCGACGAAACCCTCGACCGTCTCGGTCCATCACAAGGTCAAGGGATACAAGGCGAGAACTCGCAAGTTGAGAGCAGGTATAAAAAAACAAGCACTCCAAGGTCTAAAGGGCTTGAAGGTTGGTTACATTGCTTTGGTGGAGGATGATGACTTCTTCTTGTAAAAAAATATGTGTAAAGAGATTGTATTGTTTATGTTTGGGATATAATATTGTATCATGTTTAAGGAGTGTAGGATACCCGCCCCCCCAGTGAAAATAATGAGATCTGTGGGTGCCATTCGATGAAACAAATGAACATAATTATGAACGTTGTTGCAAATAGCACAATGACAATGGTACATTATCAGTTTGTGCGCAGGTAGATGTGCAGGTAGATCATTCATTTGTATTTGTTTCTACAATAATATGATACTATTTCTCCTAAACAACATGTACAAACTGGTACCCAACTAAGAACTCCACCCCGACCAAATCCCCCTCTCCAAGTGAAAGTAAATCCCGGCATGAGTGGCATTCTGGGTACATTCCAACACGAAGGAATGTAGGAAAAGAGAAAACAGACCCTGTAGACATGTACATCCCCTCCCTCAAATCTATCCATCTGCACATCATCCATTCATCTTCGATTTTGTTCGGTATCCACCCCCCCCCCCCCTTTGCTGCATTCCCCACTCTCTCCATCAATCAATCACTCCTCTAATACCCCGGAGCAGGCATCCCCGCCAACACTTCCCCAGCACCCATGGGAGCATCCGGCTGATCCTTCGCCTTCGCCGCCCCAATCGCCTCGGCATACCTCACGCTACCTCGTTTGTTCAACAATCCCTCATGTCCCAATCTCTTTCGAACCTGCTCCGTAGTCGCATCATTGCTCGCCACGGCAACCGCATTCGCAAATTTGGATGCCAACCCACTGTCCATATTGGCAAATGTAAATTTATAGTCAATATCGCCCAAACTAGTTTCCAAATGAATCGTCGTGTAGGTGGTATCGTACGCGGCACCAGGATGGGGCACACGGGGGATGAGACTATCGTGACTGGGTTGGACGGTCGCCCTGCGATTCATCAATTCAATGGCATACTTGGGAGATTTACTTTCCTCGTTGTTGAACACGAAGCAGTGGTATCCCTTGATGAGCAGAAAGTACAACCCGTCCTTCTTCTTGCAACAGCAGAATAAGCTGGTGATATCGAACATGTCCCCCCCATCGCCGCGGTGGACGTTGGCGTACCCCTCGAAGGCGGAACCGGTATTGCCCCGGAGTGTTTCGACGGAGGCACCGGACTGGCCGCGGCTGCGGTAGAATGAGGCGCGTGCCGCGGCGAAGATGCCGGAGGACCGACGGCGAAAGGATTCGCGGCGGGATCCCTTCATGGAGACGCGACGCTTGCTTCCGGATGTGCCACCGGTTGCTGTGGAGTGGAGGCTGCCGTCTGTGCCCATTGGTGCGGCGGTATCTTTTGGTGTTGATTCTTCCTGTTCCTGTGATTGGGCGGGCTTAGGCTTAGTTCCCTCGGGAGCTGCGGCGGAGACTGCTGGTTCGCTCATGATGATGATGAATGCTGGGATACGTCCTTATATTCCAAGAGAGTGAAAATGAGGCGGATAAACCCTGGTATTGATGATGAATGTTGTTGATGTTGACCGAGTGCCCTAGAAATTTATGAGGTGACTACTTGGATAAATGAGGCTGAGCACATCAATCAATTTGGGTTGTTTGGTTCGTCTTGTGGTTGTGGTTCTCTTTTTCTCTTCATTCGTTGTGTCAGAAGCGCGAGGTTAGTGTCACATCATCATCTCCAATACTTAACGTTGTCATGTATTGGCGATGATACGGTGGAATAGTAGAAAATAATCGCTGGAGGGCCTTCCTCTCCCGCCCTTTTGGATACCGATTTCGAGGTTTGTGAGATGAGAGAGGGTAGCGGGGGATTTCAGATCAAATTCATTAGACATACTGTTCTGACATCATGACAGCTAAGGATGGGGTACCCTAATACTCATATTCGTGCCAAATATAATACTTCTTTGGTTTTTTATATTGTCTCACCATAGGAATACAGAAGGGAACAACAGACCATCACATTGACAGCTTAGTGAGCCTAACTACAATACACATCATCATGAACGGTGATAATGGAACGGTGATGAACAGTGATCAATGTGTATCATTCTAAATACTGTATTATTATTGCTCCGCTGTATCAATACATAAATGAAAATCTGTCAGTCACTGCTCCTTCAATCCAGCAAAAAGCACGAGCAGCATATATTTTAGCCGAGCTTCGCAATTTGCAACCCCTATTGACAAAAGTCCTTGCTTTTGAAGCAAAACACTTATTTTGGCGTAGACTCCTTCTTTTTTCGCATAAGACTCCCTCTATGCTTCATCTTCAACAGAACAGGGAGAATGTTTCTTGATTTGTCTCCCTCAGATCCAGAAACAGTATCCTCTGCACTTTTGTCAGATCTCTCAATATTACTTGTGCTTAGTAGATGTGTTGCAAGATCTCCCAGTCTGAATGGTTCCTTGCTTTTCAGGACAGTCTGCAATTCGCTTCTAAATTTTGATTTCAAGGAGCAGATCTCACATTTTTCATTGCCAACACACAGCAGACACTTGGCTTCGCTGTCAAAAGAGTTGCCTTCTTTACTGTACTCATCACTGAAGGTACTGAATTGCCGGAGTATATCTGCATTGTACCTGCAGAATGAGCACGAAACAAGCAGATATAAACGTGAGTGTCATTAATGTCATTCTTCAATTGGTCTTTCCGAATGTAAGTTGCCAATCATAACGGCAACTTACCAGTCTGCGGATATTGCACGCTTGTAAGCAGTCTCGATCCCGTGCTTATCTTCCATGCCACCAACCACGGCTGCAGTAACAAATTTCCCAGCAGAACATGACGTGATTGGGCCGTGGCTTCTTGCCGCGTGACCAAATACTTCGATCTGGGCAAAATGCAAAAAGTTGGTTCCCTCGAGTTGGATTCGCACATATCTTCCGAAAGTGAATTTTGGGACATTCCAATTACTCATTCGCTTGTCTTCAGACAAACGGACTTTTGCTACGCTTTGATTCAAACATGCATCAAGGCCCTCCTTTCCTTCCAAGTCGTCACTAAACGGTAGCTGCGAAATCATGACGAAGCACGGAAACAATCGTTTACTAAATAGATCCACAGCCATGGCCATATCATCGGGCTCATCAGTTCTATTCCATAAACGAACATTTGTGATGCATCCGCACTGTCCTAGATCAATGTCGAAATACGGATTCGTTGAGAACTGTGTATGTGCCAAAGCTTTGATGTCAGCTCCATCAATGTTACCATCGATCGCATTGATCGCTGATAGTCCTTGTGAATCTTTGTAAAGTGTACTCAATCGACACGGCTTTCCTAAAGCCAAGTTTTTCGGAGCCTCGTAGAGCCTTGAGTAATTCGATGTCAACAATACATGAAGTGATAATGATACTGCAGAGCATATTAACAATGAAAAAGATCAGTTGAAACCATTCAAATTCAACTCACCAATCAATTTTGATA
This sequence comes from Thalassiosira hispida, assembly GCA_036939495.1. NCBI lineage: Eukaryota > Bacillariophyta > Thalassiosirophyceae > Thalassiosirales > Thalassiosiraceae > Thalassiosira > Thalassiosira hispida. The sequence continues at coordinate 2,985 of JALLAU010001330.1, read as the reverse complement.
GGCTCAGAAATGAATCTGGTCCTGCGTTCTTCTTGGCCACAGCAGCCGTGTAAGTTGTGTCCCCAACAATACAGCTCGCCCGATTCTGATACAAAACATTGATGAGAGTAGCCGGCACCGATACTCTTGATTACTACTGGCTTTTGCGTCAGGCATTCAAGCTCGCCGAACGAAGGAAATGGAGCACCCAGAACATTTTTTGGACCAGCAACGAAAAGCCGTCCGCCTACAATTCTTTTCACGCTAGTTCGACTGTTTGTGCCGACGTTTTCTGTGTGAGTAAGGGCTAGAGTTGTGGACGTGCCGCAGCTAATGTCCGATATTCTTTCATGGCACAGCGAATGAACAAGTGTCGGTGTGTCCTGTGCTAACTCATCGCGTCCTAGCCCAAGTCTCCCTCCATCACCACAGCCCCAAACGTAAAGCTCGCCCGACCTTCCTATGCATGCAGTATGACAGGCACCACAGCTCACGGACACTACTTTGCAAGACGGTATGAGTAGTCTCGTTGGGATCGTGCAAAAAAACTCTTTGCCATCAGACATCTTTCCGAACCCCAACTGGCCAGATGAGCCAGCACCCCACAAAAACAACGTGCCACCACGAGTTACAGCAGCACTGTGTGACTGGCCGAGGCTCATGTCGGTTACATCTGAACCTTTGAGCTCCTCGACAATCGTTGGATAGCTGTTATCTGCGAATGTATGCTCACCACCACCTTGGCCAAGCCTGCCTAATGAGCTAATGCCCCAGGTATAAACACTTCGTGATCTCTCGTCTTGTACAATGATTGCAGCATGGTTAGATCCCGCGACAATATCTATGCACAATGAGACTCCGCGAGGTGTATTTATATCGCCCCCCCTCGTTGTAATTGAGCCGGCCAACATCCCTCGGTGCTCTGTAATAGGAGCATTATGTGTAAGCGTTCTATGGGTATTCCATTTCATATAGTCCTTTTCTCGTTTGGTCCTATTGCCGCGTTTGTCGGCCTCCTTCTGATGTTCTTCTGCAATGGCTCGTTGCCTCTGTTCTGTCGATAACGGAGCCCACTTGTCTGCAAATTTCAATCGAATAAAGTTTGCAGACTTGGCCTTTTTTCGTTTGATCAAGTCTGATATCTCGCATTCCATATCACACAATTCCTGCTGACCACTGTCACCAAGAATTTCTTTCTCTAATAGTATATCCTTGGCCAGCATATCAGCCATTTCCAACTTGGAAAATCCTAAATGAAGAGAAGAAACGGTATCATTTGTGGCGATGAGTGACATTTATACAATATAAATGAGAGAGGAAGCTTCAAGATATCCACCTTACCATCGCCTTCGCATAATGGCTTGCCACGAAACAGCAAACTCTGAAGAAACTGGTCATACGAAATATTGGACAACAGATGTTCTCTAACCATGCCCACATCACTGGTACCATCAAAATGTGATGGCCAAGTGCTAAAATACCTGAGGACTAGTTCCATCTGTTCCACTTCAGCTGCCGATCGGGCCTCTTTTTCGTCCATCTCTTCCTGAATAATGGTCATGTGTTTGAGATTCGTGAGCTCGTTATTCATCAACAACGTAGAACTGCGCGGAGTGGTCTGCATGAGCTTACGAGAAGCACTTTGCAGTTGGCTGCTGGAAACTTCGTGCCAGTTCGATGAACCGCCCCATGATAGGATACCTCCATCTGTTAATGCCAGTATTGTATTATCAGTAAGAACAACTCTTCTTGGTTTTCGACCCCAGATCCCTGCGGTGTTGCCATTGGCGCCCTGCTTGCCGTTTTTGACTCGTTCTTCCCACAGCGATTGCATTAAAACCATTCCAGTCTGTTGGAAGCTGGAGGTACTCATATCTTCCTTGGGTACACCACAAAACTGTTCATGAGCTCCAGTCCCCAAGATGTACACTTGCCCTGCAGCATCCAACGCAGCGCCAAGCTCACGACCTGCTCGATTCTTCGCCTTCTGGATATATTCCAGCCTGGTGTTTTTACTCTCTTGTATTCTTCGATAACGGTCCGCCTCTGCTTTGGCCCGAAGAACGCTTCGTTCTTCGTCGTCAATCACCTTTTCCAATAGACGAACCAGCTGATAGCGAGTGGCAAATTTGGGGAGATTTTTGACACCTCGATCGATTAGTTCTTGCTTCGGATTGCCCAGCAACAGCCATGCCGCTTTGAAGCCATCGTAGTCGATGGTTTTTGAGCCAGATTTGACATATCTTTTGAATAATTTTTCTTGGTACTCCTCATTCTTGGACTTGATGCCAATAGATTCAAGTAAATGGAAGAACTCATCGTCATCGATGTCCCCACTTTGGTCGGTGTCAAACTTTTCGAATGCCTCCTTTGGCGTCAAGGAAGAGTACTGACTTGCCACGCTTTTAGCGTCTGAAGTAGAATCTCCGTCGCTTTTACTACCTCTCTTTTGATCGAGTCGAGCCATGACACTGAAAGGCAGCAAGACAACTGCGCAATACGCCAACAACCTCGATTAGGCGTTCTTAGCTCTAGAACGGAAATGGAGGCGTCAACTGCAACTGTTGAAATACACAATCTGCAATAGAGAGGGCTCAGTCAAGAACATGTGCATGTTCTTTGGCCCCAGTTCTTCTAAATACAACCTTTCTGGGACAAACTGAATAAAATTTGAAATTTATTCGTCGAGCGCCCCTGAAGGGAGACTTTTGCGATTTACAATTGAGCACACAAGTGAAATCCGTTCTCTTGGATTCTCTATTTAGCTAGCAGGAGAGCCAAGGAGTGCTGCTATTCTAATATTAATAAACTTAAATTCTTGAATCGGCGCTATACTAGTTATATAGCAATTATAGATGTTTAGAGCTTGGCGGAATAGCACAAAGTCATATGGCGGAATAGCAAAGTGTTGGCGAAATAGCAAAGTTTCAGTGGAATAGCAAAGTTTCAGTGGAATAGCAAAGTTTCAGCGGAATAGCGAAATAATGCTATTTAGTACTTATTCCT
>JALLAU010001329.1:0-10266 GCA_036939495.1 Thalassiosira hispida | reverse complement strand
TGTATTCACCTCGGCGGCGGCGTGATGCATCTCCGCTGGGGTGAATACATGGCCTTGCCGGTCCGCAAACCCCACCACCCCTGGCGAAATTTACATCAATGGAACTAGAAGGGTGTCCCCTCTCCATTCGACGTCACGGCGCTGACATGGAAGCCACACGGGAGGCTCAATAGACCATATCCGTCGGCGGCGGCCATGGTGTCGATAGTTTTGTGGTGGAAGGTTGGTGAGTCACGAGCGTGGCTCGGCAGATAAAGGACCTTGGCGACGTTAGAGATCAGATAAGTGATTTATTACGTATGTACGTATAGTATAGTTCATCGTGAAATATCTAATCACTTACAAACTACTTAAAAATTAGGTACGAGTTAAAATGACATTTTAGATGGGTTTTGGCGGGAGGTGGCACAGCCTTTGCGAATGGGGCTTCGGCAATTCAGATACAAAAGCAGGTGCCTCTGGCAATTCGGATACACGGATACAAGAAAGCAGATGCCTTTGGCAATTCGTGGCGGGAGTATATAGGGGTACGCTAAGGTAAACTACTAGCTTTAACTTCGCCGCAATAAGGGAGCCAGGCCGCACTTGAAACCCACGCGCTGCCAGTTGGGGGCCCTGGGGTCCCCGCCCAAGGTGGGGGCTGAGCCAGTCCCTAAGCAGGCGCGGGTTGAGAAAGAAGCCTCCTGGGCCCGGTTCCCACGGCCAGCACACACACTATCCTAATAACAAATATTCTACCGAGGGCGTGCCAATCCCACATTTCTTTACTCCTAGAAGGTTTGGAAGTTCCCGCCAGATTGCCAAAGGCACCCGTTTTTCGCGCGCGGCATGCGCCGAAGGCGACGGCGTTCTCAGACCACCACGGTGAGCTCTCTAGCTTGCTATTTTAGCAAGCGTCGCCTTAAGGTCACGGCGGCTAAAATAGAGTTTATTAGGAAGATTTATGTGTTTTAGTTTGAAATGGAGGGAGTTCACATGATTTCCCGCCAGATTGCCAAAGCCCCCTCGCGATTTGCTAATCGCACGAGTTTTCCATATTATCTGATGACGCCAACGCCGAAGAAGAAACCATGCCGCCCTCCTTTCGCAACCGCTTCCGTCGCCGCTCTCCCGTCTGCGTCCCATCATCATCCTTAACTGGTAGCGGCGTTGGCGGCGGCGGCATATCCTACCCCGGCAAATCCTTCTTGCAAGGCCGTTCGTCGCTAAGCAACGCTTCCTCGCGACGCAGTTCATCGTCGTACCATCAACACCAGCAACAGAATGGCCATCCTCCGCTTGCCACGTTCGATGCGTGTATTGAAGCGTGTGATGCCCTTGCCGCCGCATCGTCGTCGTCATCGCAGAAGCAGCGGCAGCGGCATGATGTAGAGATATTTTCGACAACTGGCAATGTCCATGATGGTTCAGAAGAGGATGGTAGTGACAACCAAAGTAGCGAGAACGGCTTGCATGCAACAGCAACAACTACAACTGCCCAAGAAGAACACCACGTCCAAAAGAATGGCAATGAAGAAGTGATAAAAGATTGCAGCGTTCTGGTTTCGCCTGATGGAGCCCTCTTGTTCACGGCCTCACAATCCCCAATTTCAATATCGTCAGCATCAGGTCCCAGTTCCAGTGATGCAAATGCAAATAATACTAATCAAGCATCCAATTCAAACACTGACGATAGCAATAACAACGAAGCAGAAGATCGTTATCCTTGGACAAAAATACCCACCGAAGATCGTGACGGAGTCATCCTCGAGGAAGAATACGAAAGTGCCATAATCTGCGGAAATGACCTAACGCCACGTGGCGATTACGATTCCAACGGTTTTACCGGCCGTGGATGGAATCACGATGCCGCCACACTCGCACTAACTGCATCACAAAATGTATTGCAATGTATGGAAGTGTTTGTGGAAGAGTTGGCAATGTGTCGTAAGGAGGAGGCGGCGTGTATGAGTGGCGCCGTGGGAAAGGTTAGTGGGTTTAGAGAAAGGTTGTTGCAGGAGATGAGCAGTAGTCCACGTCAGATGAGACGGATGGGACCGATATTGAGTTCTGGTACGAATTTGAGTGTGGCCATGGAGGCTATGGAGGATTATTATGCTAATTCGGCAGAGGGGGCATTGGATCGATGGCGGATGGCGTGTTCGGAGAGACATCCATCGCAGCAATCTACAACACCCATTGAATTGAAAGAGTTTAACAGCAATGGAAAAGAACAAGACCCAGAAGGAAGAAAACGTGAAAATAGCACCAGCCAAAGAAGAAGTATAGACCCAGAATTGATACAGGGAATGCTGCCAAAGCTAAGGTTGGCATTCCAAAAGGCCACGTCTCGGACATCGGAACGAGAACGTGCCATATATGACACACGATCGAAAGTCTCCGAGGCCGAAACAATCCTCCAAAAACAAAAGGATTGGTCAGCAAGTCAATGGCAACGCGTGGCCGACGAAGAATGCAACATCGATCGACTCTACGCGATTAAGAAGATGGAACAGCATGAATTCTACGAGGAACAACGTCGCAAACAGGAGGGTGCACTATTAGATCAAATGCATAATTCCGAGGATAAACGAGTTGGTCGTGGTGCAGTTGTGGCAGAGGCACCGTTGAGCGAGGAGGTATGGGAAATGGTCCAGGGTGTGGCCACGTCGATGGAGGACTTTGGACACACGGGGTACTCCCCGCGGAGTTTGTTGCGTAAGCCAAATGTCGAGGATGTGATCAAGCAACGATTTGATAGTTCGGGACATGCAATTAATCCGGATGATAGTCCACAAAGACGACGACAACTATCGGCGTCAATGCCGCCGCCGACGATTACACGTGCCGACGTCGAGAAAGAGAGCGAATTGGCAGATTTACTCATGGTGGCAATGGCAGCTGATGAGTCTGTAGAGGATGCTGCGGGGAAAATGCTCAATATCATGTCGAAAGGCGATACGACACTCCGATCGGCACGGCTTGCGGCCGAATCGTGTCTGTTGAGCCAATGTAACGCTGCGCGGGCGGCATTACGTTCGCTTGTGGCCGTGGAACGTGCATCCTTGGAAGAACGAATGAAAAGGTTGGAAGTCCTCGAGGCAGCCGTGGATGCGATTGATGTGCGAAAGGATATTGATAATTATATTCAGGCGGACAAGTCCATTCCTGGGGGACGGTCGCGTGCCGGGGAGGATGACGACGGGGGCATTGCCGCGGCACTGGCCGTGCTGAACAGTCATGGTGAGAGTGGAAATGCCGACTCGCCAAGAAAGTATCGCAATATAGAACGACCTAGTTACTTTCAGGGATGGGCTGAGGATGGTGGTGGGGGCAGCGATAATGCCGAGGATGACGAAATTGAACCAGAGTTATTTGGTGATGTTATCAAAATGCTGTTCGAGGATAATACAACAGCATCGGGTGCCAAAAAGGAAAGTCTCCAAGCTCCCGATAGTCCGGGTAGTGCTCCTGATAGTCCTCGGAGGGGCAAGAGAGAAAGATCTGCATCTGAATCACACGACTCGTCAAAAGAAGAACAGATTACGCTTGCATCCAATGCACTATCAGAAAAATCAAAGCAGGGGCAGTCCTTTCGAAAGTCGGTCTTGTACGAACTGAACAATCAACGCAGTAAGAAAACACAGGTGGATGGCAACGCCAATTTCGATTCCCTCTGTCGTTTATTCAATGCATTCTTATCGGGGTGCGGTCGTGAATCTGTGGATGTTTCGAACGCTAAGATGCTCATGATACTCTCACAGACATTTTACTTTGCAGACCAAGAAAGAGAAGGTAGTGGTGGCAATGACGCAGAGCTACATAATGAGGGTAGAAGCACAACCAAGGATCGACAGAGCCGTGTCTACGTCAAGAGTAAAATTTGTCATCATGACATTTGGTCGGACGAAGACTTTTGGGATCAAGCCGTGTATCAGTGTGTTTCCGAATCGTTGGCGAAGAGTGGTGTTTTATTGAATTACATCAAGTCGACGACAGTGGATGGAAAGAGAAGCGACCAAAAAAACGTCAAGTGGCACGATTTGGCTCCAGACGAATACGTCGGGGCGGCTGCACAGGTGCACTCGGTTGTGTTTGCCCAACTAGGCACACTATCACGTAAGTATTATTATATTCCTTTTTCGAGTATTGACCTTTCGTCCAAAATCCAAATAGTCTTCGTACTTACCTCCACTTTCTCGAATCAAACTCATACAAACAGATTCCATGATAGAATTGGGATGTGGCATTCCACGAGCATGCAATTTCGTCCGTCGACTCTCGATTCGGTACCAGCTTCCACTTTCACTTCGCATTACATTGATACAGCATTTGACGAAGAAAAGAGGAGATTAGCATTATGTTGCATGTTACTTTAATACTAGATGATTCATTGATTAGAGTCACACAACATGATGACGAAAGTTTCTTTTTATCTATTGCGTACCATCGGAGTTGCAGTACTCGCCTCGATCAGGGATTTTGGGCGAGCTCTGAGCAAGGATGGCGCGTCTTTCAGATGCCAAGAGGGGGATTTCACAGTTGGAGAGATTGGTTCAAAGCAACCCCGATACTGACACCAATATTAATATAGACGTTGGCTGTGTCACCAGCAGACTACCCGTAGGGCTGCCTCTTCTCTCGGATCTGTGAACAGCTTGCTGAAGCATTGTCTACATTGGCCACTAGTGAGCACGATCGTACATTCATTCGTCTCGCAATTTCCAATGCCCACCTGCCTGAGCAGATCATGAGCATCTTGGAGCCTGCGCTCAAAATGGCACCGCTTAAAGGTTTGTTCTTGATCACAGATGCTGGAATCAAGAATTTGTACAAATCAATCTTGACGATGAGTGCAAAAAAATACAATTATCATGGTCAGTTGAGACTTTTTGCTTATGGTGTAAAGAAATTCCGAATGGAACTTATTCTGAAGTGATCTGTATGAATGTCAAGGAGTTTGGGCTATGCGACTTGACTGATTCATTTATATCGCGGTGTTTGGGAGCGGCAAATAGTGACTTCGCCCACTGGCGCGCGCTGCCCACACATCATGTATGGTAATGTTTTGCAGATAGAAGGTTGGCGCATAGGTACGATACCTCAAGGACATGTCTTTGGAGCTCATGCCAAAAGTAATCGACTTTTCAAGTAGCTGGCAGGTTCTCCGGAACTCAAGAGAGAGGCTTAGCGACAGGACTGAGGACATTCCAAATGTTCCATCCGGTCAAGGCATGGACTTGCATTCTTTCATAATGCCTCCCACAAGGATAGCATTGCATAAACAAACATGATCATGTGAGAAAAAGAGGCGGCATGATCTGGCATGATTGATATTTAGCAACTGAGCCATCCATGCCAATATTTGACATGGCTACATGCGACTCTCTGGGGTAATGACATTATAGTAGACATCATGATCATTTCAAATGAGAAGTCACCAAGTTCTTCTTATATCCACAGCTCAAAGAGAGTTCTTTGCTGTCAATTAAAAAGTTGAACTATACCAGAGCCTGAAATCCTTCTTATGACAAACTAGCATGTTGTGTCATCCGCCTAAAACTTTGCTCAAGAAGTCGACATTGATTTTGCACCAAATATTTACACACATTGCTTTCTCACTCTCTCTCTCTCAACCAGTGCATGTAGGTATTGGCACTCATCTCACCACTATCTACTTGCATGTTCCCTCTCTCTCAAACAAAATCAACAACAACAACAACAAAAATCACAATAATTAATAACCAAGCCATTTATCAAACTCCTCCGGAGACATTCCCGTCCGATCAATCAATCTCTTCTTCACAATATCTTTACACGTATCCAAATCAATCAATCCACGTTTTATGAGCTCCATCCCGTACGAGTAAAGATGCTTAAATTCTGCCTTCACTTCCGGAATGTCTAGATTGCTCTTGATATCGAATTGGGTGGGTGTCAGCATGCCCGTTTCGGCGTCAATGTCGTAGGTCATGCCTTGTTCTGTGAATATGTTGGTATGGCAGCAACGCATAATTTTGATGAGAGAGACCAATTCTTCTCATTCCGAGAACGCTACCTGTCGTACACCTTTCTTGTTATGTTCAGTACAAAAGTAAAGCTAACTCACCAATCATCATCTCATAAATCCTCAACGCCAACTCTTTCTCATCACTATCCGCATCACGCGCCTTTCGTAACGCGTCCATCTCCGGCGGGGGATCCACGCCCTCCCCCAATCGTGCCGTTAAATCGGCAATGAATTGTGTCGCCGATTCGTTTAGTTTTTCCTTCATGGTTTGTTCTGGCTTTGCTGGCATTGCTGATGGGAAGTCAAAGTCGGACATTTGTAGGGCTGTGGTGGATGCGGATGTGCCTGATGCGGTAGCTGGAGATCGAACTGCATGAGTAGTTGACGCCCCTGAGCCATGTTGGCAGCGTTGTTGCGCTGCTGCTGTGAATGCTCCGACGCCGACGGACGTTGCCGACAGAGCCAGGATCACATTGAGGCAGAGTTTCATCATCTTCATCCCTTTGACTTTGATTACACTTTATCCCTTTGCTTGGACTGCTTTGTTGTTCCTTATTGCCGCTATATTGTCATTATCATTATTGCCTCCGCGCGGATCGGGTTGTGGGTTGTGGGGTTGGCAGCCGGCGTTTTGTTGAAGTGCAAATCTTTTGAGCGCCACGTGGAAGCCAAAAATGAGAACGCAGATCTTAGCATCAAAAATTGAAGGTATGTCTAGGGCCTTCTCTATTTTGATGGGGGGCTGTTCCAGATTCCAGATAGGCGATCCCGCAAAAAATCAAGCCGTGAACAACATCCATCTAAAAAAAAAACTGAAACCGAAACAAAACAACAACCTAGATCTATATACGATATGTGAACTCGCCTCCATCATAAAATAATGAAGTGATCGCAGCGCCACCTTCTTATCTTCTATCCCAACAAAATAATAATACAATCTCAAGTCGCCCAAGGTCCGAGCAACACAGCAGTCGCAAAGAATATGCAACAAGAGGATAGGTCTACCTACACCCAAGATATATAAAATATGCCATCTTCATCCCATCGATCACGAATCCGGCAACGGCAATGCAGCAGCGCCGATCATCGGAGCAGCCCCGCCGCTTCCATCACCACTGCAACAGCCCTCTCCTACTCCCTTATACTCCTACTATTCAATCTTCCAACCCCAACATCAGCATCAGCCTACCTAGGTCCAACCCACTGCACCAAACCAGGCACAGGAGCCGCAGCCGTCATCCAATCCACATCCCTCGGCTATTCCACCTTCAACCACCTATTATTCGACATGGTCTCCCTCTCCACTGCATTCCAATCGGGACATAGTATACCCGAAGAACGATTGACATTTCGTATATGTCCTGGAACGACGTTAGATTTGGACGATACATCCTTGCCTCTCGGGTTCTTACCCATATCTGTTCCACGACTCACCTTGCAATGTGGCCAATACGGCAATCGCGGAACGAATGATGTCAACACTGGAAGGAACGATGCATGCACCATTCGCGGAGGGGGGAAGCGAAATCTCAGTTCCAAATCGTGGAATACCGATCCGGAAAAGGCATTTGAGGATAATGGCAAATTTGGTATCTTGGGCGGAGGGGAGGATTCCATTGCGCAGATTTATGTCGATGGCGAATCGGCGTATGAGATTACTTTGAGGGGATTGACGTTTGATAATTCTTTGACGAGGGAGGAGGTGCAGCTTTACAAGGAGTATACTGCCAAGTTTGGAAGTGATGCTGAGAGTAGTGGAAGTAGTAATGGTAACGATGATGGATTTAGCGAGACTAGGGGCGAGGAGAAGATTGAACAAGAGTACGATGCCTCCGTTCCATCCAATAATAACGAGCCCAATAAAAAAGATGGGGGGTATGCTGCCGATCAGATCACGGACAATCGAGACAATATCAGGGCGCGTAAACTTCAAGGTGAGGCTGTCAAGGTACGAGTTCCCGAGAATGACAGCAGCGGCAATGGCGGAGGAGGTGTCAAGCCAGCACATCGATTTGCCTCCGTGGCAGTCCGCGGCAAAGGATACGGAGACGATGCAGGTCCACGATTGATTACCATTGAAGATTGTAAGTTCACGTACCATCGGGGGTATGCCGTGTTGGTGAGTCCGGGGATACAACAGCCGGGTGTGCCGGTGGCGCCCGAGTTTGATTTCCCACAGCGTCCTTCGTCAACGAGTGGGAATAACAACGGCCCGAGTGTTCCAGCCCCGGCGAATGTACAAAGTTCTGGAGAGATTTACAATGGTGGTAGCCACCTCAATATCGACAAGGAAGAAGGAGAAAAGGAAGTTCAAGTAGGTGTGGTGGGAGACGGCGACTTTCGAAGAAGGACGACGGGGCGTCAAAAACAACGCGGAAGAAATCTCAATCTGCTAGACAACGAAAGGAAATTCATCTCCCAAGACGGTCGAGTATCGTACTACGACCACGCCACATCCAAAAATTACCTCGATGGCCGCCGCGTCAAAATAATCAAGACTGAATTCGCCAACAACATCATCGCCGGCGAGAATGTCGCCGGTCTCGTAACCTCGGCATACTCGTTAACACTCACGGATTGTTTCTTCTCCAAGAATTCGGCCAAGGCAATGGTGTTTGTTTATAATAACGAGGCATTGGTGGATAATACCATATTTGCGGAGAATACAGTGGAGGTATCGACGGTGATCATGGCTAGTCCCAAGGGGAGTAAGCCTTTAGTAGAGAAAATCAAGAACAACAATAACAATAATAATGGTGGAGGTGATGATACGTTGGATGCTACCACTGGTGGTGGTGGTGAGCCCACGCACATCGTCGAACGGACATGCTTCCTAGGATCGCACGTCGGCATGTCCAACGTGTTGGTAACCGACATTGAGAACACGGGTAAGTAGCTATTGCACAAGTACACACACTCGCACACAGAGTCACACACATGTACTAATGAATACTGCCAATACCAATTGTGCCGGAAAGGGTTCGGCCAGCGTGATAATCACGCCAAGGCTACCAAATTCAGTTGGGTATCGACCTGCGAGGGTGGGGCGGCCGAATCGTTGGGGAACGATTGTATAGAGACGGGGAATTGTGATGGGACGTGTGTTCGATTCACGAGTGATGAGTGTTTGGCGGAGCGTGTGAATTCTCTTGAGTATGATATGTTCTTTAATGGTGCGCCTGGCAGGCATTTTGGTAGTAGGAGAAGGAGTGTTTTGAATGTAGGATTATCTTCTTTGGGGACGATGCTGGCTATTTGGATGTTGTCGTGAGCTGTATGAAGTAAAATGTGGTGTATCTTGGCTGAGGAACGAAGCTTGGAGCCATTCCAGGATTTTATTAGCATAAAATCCGATGCTGTTTTCTTCCCGACTGCAATTCCAGAAATCACTTCGCATAGACTCCAAACAAAAGATTTCCAATGCTCAATTGGTCAGAATTGTATTCCTTTGATGTCAAGGTGTAAGGCTGTGGGCTGTGGGAGTATTACAACATTATTTTAAGAGATTCTTTGTGCTCCGTTCTCTCCGCCCGCTCGTCTCGACAAAGCTAGCAAAGCTACTTTCCGATTTTCCCCCCCTCTCTCCAACCAAGATCAGCCAATGCATGAACGACAACGCTCTGTCCTTTCAGCTTGCTGGCCATTGCGTCTTCTGCTCTGAAGATAGCACTTCAACATGATCAAGTGAAATATCTGGATGAACGTGCTGCAAGAGATGCAGAGGATGACGTGAAGCTAGCTCCATGTTTTGATCTATGCAATAGCTATTCAATCGTTGGTACCAATACTTCTTACAAAAGCGCATTTGGTGGATTATGTAGTATCGTAGAATTGGAGGTGTTCGAGGCAAGGAGCATTATTTTTACCTGAGCCAACTCTCGCAAATTGATATTTTTCCTTATTTTTCGAAATATTTGAGCTTCTAAAATAAGTTTTGACTCCATTTACTATAACTACAAGCATGACCCCTCTTCAAATCGCAATTGACCCCTATCCTAACCCGGTCCAGGTGGCCATAAGAAACCACCGGGAACCAAATTGGGATTCAAATTCTCGCGTCATAATCACGTGTTAACGTCATGTGGGTGTTGGTCGACGTCGTCCGGGGGTGACAAGGGTGGGACAAGTCGTGGTACTTTACTGTAAGGACCAAGACTTGTGGCAGTCAAAGTGACCATTGGTCCCTTGTGGCTGCATGTCCCATCTAGCCGAGTGACCACTATCTGATCATCGGCACTTTCGATGTCTTTCGGCACTTCAGCCATTCTCTGTTATTC
>JALLAU010001328.1:0-10267 GCA_036939495.1 Thalassiosira hispida | reverse complement strand
TTGCAACTGGCGGTGCCATGCCGACAACAGAACAACAAACAAGACCGCCTCCCACCGAGTCTACAAATAGAGCCATGCCAACGATGCTGCATTCCGCCGATAATGATAATGTTGGCAGGTCAGGACCTTTACATCATCATTCGTCAGTCGGAAGTAGGCAAGGCTCAAGTGGCAGTGTTGCAACTGGCAGTGCCATACCGACAGCATATCAACAAACGGGGCCGCCTACCAACGAGTCTAAAAATAGTAATGTTGGCAATGGCAGTGGTCGATCATCTGGGGTGCAGAGGGTTTCCAATGATGCTGTAAAGGTTCAACATCACTCCTGTCGTTTTGAAAGAGACAACAACTGCTCTTGTGAATCATGCACCTTGAGATCTAGTGGTATGGCTGGGATTACCAAGTGGAAGGACAGCGAGGTAAAAGCCAATATACGAGATCTCCTCTCGGGTGATAAGTGATAAAGATCATCATAATATCATCTCACTCACTCACTGTGACGTTCGATTCTTTGTGCTGCTTCTCCAAACAGTACCGAGACAACAGTCGAGAGGCTGCCATGATATTGATAGATAGCATTGCATTGCATGCTGCAACCATTAGACTACTAATACTACTACCAACCACTACTACTACCAACCAGTAACAACAATACCGAGGCGTATGCCGAGTCCGCCAAGACCTACTGCTCTATACATACAAAGTGTATATTGTCGTGAAGGCGTAGCCTGAACTGTGTTTGTATTTTGCCGAGTTACCGAAGGCATGACGAGACTGCTCTGTAGGTACGCTTTTTATGGATTTGCCAGTAACTATTGATTTAATGACACGGCCTGATTCAAATTGCGTTATCTTCTTATACGAGTCCGGAGGGCGAGTCTGTATGCTTTCGAATTGCGATCACAGGAGTGGCCACATTGCATTGGTAGATTCTTGCTCTGAATTTTTATTTTGAAGGATACGCTATTCTCCTCGTTAGGGCTAAAATTCTGAAGGGTACACTGTTCTTCTCGCCAACAGCTATCCAACCGTCCAGAAATAAGCCTTTCTGGAGCATGCTTTTGCCGAGCTTACCCTGTTTTTAACCGAGTCGATTGAAAAAGGGTGTTTGTTTGAGGCTGATACTAGCGCCAGTAGCTGCGTCTCGTCGTGCTCTTTTGGAAACACAAAGTATCGTCTCAATTGGGCTAGTATTGATGGAGATATGTCATATGGCTAGTATTAATCTTGATATGGATCGAGTTTTACTCCACGGCGAATAGCTATGTTCAATGAGCACGAGGCTTTGTATAATAATATGATAGACCTGAGATGGTACTTGGACGATAATCCAGATATTAGTTGATCAATTAGCTGATAAGCAGAGGATTCATGCAAAAAAGTTATGCAGAGCTTTGATACAGGAAAGAAATGTCATACACCCCAGAGCCTTCCACAATCCAAACTCCCAAGCTGGAACTGTCAGATGAGTTGCCAGGAATGCCGGTAATTTCAAACAAACTTGAACTGTCAATAACACCCAATCTTGTTGTCCCAACAATAATGAGCGGTAAAAGAGAGGGAATATTCAGCACTTACCTCAGACCATGCCAAGCAAATACGAATTTCTATTTGAGAATGTAGGGTTGATGAATCTGGGGAACTACAGCCCGCCAAAAAATCTTGTGGACTCGAGTATCATCATAGAAAATTCAATATTATGTCGATTTCTAATAACATGGAGAGACGCATACAACGCCAGTTTATTCATTGCGTGGCCAGATACTCTTTTCTCGAAAGTACTAGAACCTAGGGATTAATTGAATAATATTTCAGTTGGACTTGTTTTTTCTACCAGGGGACTGTATTTAACTATCTATTTATTGTTCTGTTTGATTGTCATCTCCTCCCACGATGTCAACGAAATGTATTTTCTTTGGGGATGTTTGCAAAGAAATGTCACACCTATGGCAGCCCCCCCTGAAGAGGTAGTAGATGCAGCTGACACTGTCATACACAGATAATAAAATGCTGTCAATGAGAGCTATTCTTTGGAGAAGTTTGAAAAGAGATGTCACAACTATACACATCTCGAAACTTAGACGAAATCAATCTTTCCCGATTTCAATAGCCTTTTCTCATATGTGTCCGTCTTCATCATTTTGTCGACATTGTCGGGCCCAATGTTGAGGTAGTGTTTGGGCGAGATGTGGTGCTTCACATGATTCAACTTGATCTGTTCTAGCCAGGAACCCTTTGTGAATGTGACTCTCGAGTGGACTGTAGCGTGCAAGAAGGTGTATCCTAGTGCATTCACCTGATACGCTGCGAAAAGTGTCGCCATGATGGAGGGAGATGCACCAAAGTGTACACTGGCCTGGGTCAAGCTGAAAATAACCATCCACCACACAACCACCAGTCTTAGTGGCTCGACTGAGATATGGTAGTATGGAAGGTCATGGTGCCTGTCGTGGGTCTTGAACAAATCTTGGGCACGGCAATCATTCGTCCCGTGGAACCAGCTGGCATGGATTGCCCATTCCTGGACCTCCCAGAAGACTCTTGACGCAACAAGAAGAAGGAGGTCATAGATATCTATCGGAGACGTTGACACCAAACTGAGGCGATAGATACAAGTAGCAAGAATGGACAAGACAATGAACCCACCACAGCCTTTGGTGAGATAGCTTTTGATGAGTCCACCCCATGTCTTTGGAGCATTGAGGTCCAGACCGGTTACTTCTGCAAGTAGGTGGATAATGTCTGGGTCTTCTTTTTCTATAGCGGCAGCACTGACCATGCTACTTCCGTAAGAGGAGGACCCCTTTATGCCCTCTGTGACAAGTTCAAGGCGGGCCCAAAGATCGTCTGCATTTTGTGAGAATGGCTGACACTTGGGAAGTGCAGCAGTTTCTTCGGTATCTGCCAAAGACATGAATAGAGTAGAGAAGCTAGGGACAAATGTTTCAAAGGAGCTTCCAGCGGGGTTTACTGAAGCAAATCCGCTGACAAGGCACGGGACCATAATGGCCATAGGGATGAGGATTGTTTTCATCTTATTGTTCATCTTTTTTTTACAAGAGAGTATTCGCAAATTTTGTTTTATGAGGTGTGTTCAATAGAGAGGTGTAACATGATTACACGCTCCACGCTCAACGTAAAGGTACCTACTCCAACGCCTAGCCCGCCTGCGAACCTCTAGCTGAGGCCTAGCCCGCCTGCGAACCTCTAGCTGAGGGTTAACCCTACAGCTGAGGGCACGGCAGGGTGCCTGCGAACCCCCATCAGCCTAAAGAACAGGCTATTTTTGGAGAACGTGTGGTGTTCCATAAATCAGATGCGGATATGCATGTTTTCGTCTGAATCTTTCCAGGTACGATATGGGTTCTATTGATCCCTGGTGCTGATCATCTGATTGAGAACGAACACGTGTTCACGATTTTCAAAGTGTGCGAAACCAGTTTCACTGAGCGCGCTGCAAGAAAATGTGTTTGTCTCCTCCACGTTGCTACGATCCCGCCTCTGACGATTGGCATAATCAATAATCTCATCTACCTGCTCCGACCAGTTTGAGACATTAGTACCTACCTGAACATCATGTCTCCTGTATCATGTCTCATTTGAGCACAAAGGCTTTTTAGACGAGACGTTTCAGATGCAGATGGATGTGCTGGTTCAAGTCCCAGAGCGAACATTTCAGGTTTTAACCAGTTGTTTGTCCTCAAGACAAGACGCTCAGGGTTGACGCTCTCGTTTGTTTCTAGAGGAGATTATGACATTATATCAGACCGAGTATCACAAATCCTCCCAAGCCAAAACAAAAACATATACTGTGCCAAAATGTACAAGCAAACTCCCACTCCAAATGAAACACCTGGCTTGATCAGGGAGAAGCTGGCTGAATTTGAGTCATCCCTTGATAAGGTTGATGCATGGAAAAAGAGAGGCTATCTCATGGCGAAAGAGAACTGCCCCAGCGGGTGTGACGATACATTCAAGCTGGTATTTCTTCGGTGCGAGGTCTTCAAAGTGGATTGCGCTGTCGGCCGATTTGTGAAGTACTGGAATACTCGTATTGAGGTCTTTGGAAAAGAAAAGGCCTTTCTTCCTATGACTATTGGCGGTGTCATGAAAGATGATGCAGAGTGTATTCAATTGGGCTATTTACGAGTAGCCAATCAAGTTGATCCTGATGGCCGCGCAATCTTACTATTTGATTTCAACAAAGAAGCTGGGGAAGTTTCGTCAGAAAGTCTGCTCAGAGTGGTGTGGTACCAAGTGCACGTGGCGTTGATTCGAGAGTCCTGTCAGAAAAGAGGTATTGTTGTTTATGTACAATGTCTGGACCGAATGACTGATTGGCGGCCGTCTCTTTCAAAGAAAATTACGCAGGCAGCCAGGGGTGTCCTTCCGGTACGCTTCGCGGGGATGCACTTTATGCAACGTACGTTATCAAAAGTCTGTGGGAAATGGTGTCATTTGTTAGTTGTATGTACCATTCACTCTGACCGGAGTTTCATCTCTATTAAAACTCCTTATGTTTTCATCAGCCACAACTCTTCATTCCCTCATAATGGCCGTTGTCAAGCCTCTTCTAGGAAAGAAACTACGCCATCGTTTTTACGATCACTCTGGCTCATTGGATGATATTCTAGTGAGCCTTTCCAAGTTTGGTCTTGGCACTAGAGATATGTTGCCAACCAAGTTCGGCGGCAACCTTGAGTTTTCTTGATTCTCGTTTGATCCTTGATCTTTTAACTATCACAATGTGAAGAGTGATTGGCGATGAGGATGATATGGCAGGGTTGTAGATGTGTTGAACTAGTAAATTACTAGTCTGTCTATGAAATGAAGCTTTTAAGTGTCCTGGAATGTTGAGTATGCATAATGTAGATCTGTACAACTTGGCCATGCGTTTAGATTTTATTTGTTCACATGAACCAAGATAACCGATCTGCAATACTCAACAGGGATATACAAAGATATTCACATGTATCAAGAACACAAGAGTATCTAAAACAAGAGGCTTTTGGATGTGTTTGGATCTTATCACATGAACACAGTGATGTACTGTGTGTAACACACACTTGTGCGAAGACGACAATCCTGCAAGCTCATTCCGTGACAATATTTCTTCATATCTTGGAAAGTAAATGTCTCACCACCGTGTCCTCATCCTAACCAATAATCATACTCCTCGGCCGTAGTTTGACGTGACCTTCCAAAAACACCTACCAAATCACTTTGGAACGAATGAAAGAAGTAAAGTTGAAACATATACTCGAGGCAGCTAAGTGGATCTTCCTATGCTTATGCTACCTCTATTCAAAAATGCAGTTGAAAATATCGTATCAGTACGAGTGTAGATCAGTACGCCCTTGCCCAGCTTTCTCCATATGTCCATGATGAATTCAAGAGTCGCTGACTTGATTCGGAGGCTTCACAGGCGCTATGAGTTATCGCCTACGCTTCAGGATACGTAGAAGTTTATTTGGCAAAATCAGAGAATGGCCGGGAGGCTAGCAAACACTGATTTGGATATTCGTGATATCCGTCGGTTTACCATGTGGTAGACCAAGGCTTGACTTTTCTCATTTCCTCAATGGACGCGGAATCAATGGGCAAGTTATTGCAGTGGTCGGGAGCGCTAGTCAGACCTGTGGTTTCCTCTTTCGTGGCGAGCGCTCTTTCGATTATGTCATCAACGCAGCTTCGTGCTGGATGTTCTTTTCTTTGAGTTGCGATCCGTGAGAGAAAAAAAATGATCAAAGGATTATTTCCAAAGGGCATGGAATTCGCCCGCATTGCTCCATCTGCCTCATAAAACCATTGGCTCTGATCTGCGGATCACCCACAAAAAGTTAATGGCTCTGATCTAGCGGATCAACCATCACGACCCACGACCCACGATTTGAACTAATCGATGTACATCGCCCGCATAAAGCGAGAGGGAAACCACAGGCCTTTGCCTTCTTATCATTATTCCGTCCAAGACATCTTACATGAGAGTTTTTTATCACTTTGCCAAAACAATACATTCACGGGCCACTTCATCAAATCAGCTTCGTGCTGGATGTCTTGTCTCTGAGTTGCAATCCTTGAGATGGGAAATTGATCATTAATTCGCGTACCGCGTTGCTCCCTCTGCTTCGCATAAAAAGCAATGGCTCTGGTCAAGAGGATCATCCATCATGGCTCTGATTTAGAGGATCATACATCGTACCCCAGCCTTCCTCCAAGAGAAGCGCACATACAACGATCCATGTACAGCTCGACAAGCAAAGGAAAACCAAAGGCTTTTGCCTCTCTACATTACTCCACCAACATACACCTTACTCTTACATGACTGTCTTTTAATTTACTCGCAAGACGCTTGTTCCCTCTGCCGATGGTCTGATCTGAATGATCATACACGCACCCAGCATTTCAACAGAGAAGAGCATTCCCTAAAAGTGATGCGAAAAGAAAATTACTTTACTCGCAAGACGCTTTCCCTCTGCCGACCCAGCCTTCCAAAACTGAGAAGAGCTTACCATTACTGCTATCCAATAGACATCTTACATGACTGTCTTTCACTTTACTTGCAAGACGCTTTCCCTCTACTATTGATTTAATCTGAATGATCATCCATCATCCATCGTACCCAGCCTTCCAACATGAGAAGAGCCCCCCCCAAAAAGCGAAGTGATAAACACATCAATTCACGGCGCTCGCACAAGCGAAAAGAAACCGCAGGCTTGAGCCCGTGTTGCCTTACTCAGAACAAATACAGATATCTAATCCGATTGTCTCTCATCTGATACCAACAATACAGCTACAGTTGCCCTCGCCAGAAATCAGACCAAGTTCTGAGTACCCTTTCCCGCGAACCGAATACAATATTCAACAGTTCCGCGATCCTACCTTTTTACCAGTATCTCCAAACCAAAGGGATAGTACATGGTATGAGACCATACCCAAACTCTACTTCTACCAAAAGTAAATATCTGATCCTTAAACGAGAAAAATCAAGCGAATCCTTCTCGGGATAAAAACCAAAGTCTCAACTTTGTACTGATCTACCCAAACGTCCAATATGAGGAATCCAATGTGACGCAGATTCCGAATGTTTTATCATCAAAAAATGAACATTCAAATGGTACACTCAACAGACAGCTTGGCTCTGTTCTCTTGAAATCGCTGCAAGCGCTAGCTTCGTGGAGAAGAGCGTTACCACGAAAACACAATTCATTATTACGTCTTGTTCCATACGTGGATCTAATAGAGAGAACATCCACCATGCAGCCTTCCGCAACTTTAAACAGTGCTTACAAATCAAAGGAAGACATCTAATCAGATGCTTTCCAACTATGGACAGAAGCCATACCGAAGTATCAGATCATTGAACCAAATACCAATACATACACTACTTAATCCTTCGGGATCAAAAACTAAAGTGTGTACACACGTCTCGTGTTGTTTCAAACGATACAACGGTACTCAACACTCCAATGTGATTCATTTGAGTGAAAACACAGCAAAGGTGAGGCATATAAATGATGCACCCTTTGAAACAGCCAAATAGGAGGCAGCCAATGAGGTATCGAATATGATACACTCAGAACGAGAATCCAACGAGGCATTAAAAGAACAATAGTAGTATGTAGATGCGGCTCTGTTCTTAGAGATCATCCGACATAAAAGGAGTTATTCGAGCCCAGGATGAAATTAGAGCCATCAAAGACAACGGCCCTGTTCTTCTTAGGAATATCCGCCATATCGCACAGTCTCTGGAAAGAGCACCGCCAGTAGTGTCTATCGCTCCATTCCTACCAAAAGGCTTTACTATCTGATACTAGGCCCATGAGAATCCGACGAAGTCGTCCAATGATGAATCTATTGATACATAGTGATACAGCCAACACCATTTATAGGTGCATCATCCAATGGTGTATCATTGATCATCCAACAGCACAACCCAATATATCGATGCTGCAAACGACGCTGCCAACAACTAGAAGCCAAGCTTCAAATAATAATGAAGCATTCAGCTATTTCATGTACAGAAAAGTAATGTGTCAAACAATACAACCAGCAATTTTGCCTATGTCGTGACTCGATGCATGCAGAGACACGCCAACACATTAACTCAAGAACAAGGCAGCCATATGATTCATCAAGCATTAAATGAAACCGATATGCTTCCAGTGCGTAGTGTCATATTATTGCCACTAACACGAGTAGCCACCAACATTGATCATTGATCAGACTTTTGAAATGAAATATTTGTGTATAGCCATGATCAATTGCGTGATTGCAGGGAAGAGCTACTCCAATCACATCTCGCATGTTGTCGAGAGAGATTCTTGCCAATCCAAATTACATACTACAACCGCAACACAATACCGTCAGCATAATATTTAGCGAAGTCGGAATCAAATGATTGTCCAGCGATGCATCATCATATGATACAATGCTCTAATGATACGACATTTCACGCCAATGGTGCTTCCAGCGAGGCATCATAATACAGCCAGCAATACAGGCAAGCTAGAAACACAACTCAATGCACTTCTTCTGCCGATGCTTTCATATGTTACGCATCCAGGAACAACCAAACAATGTTTCCAAGACTTCATCAATTCAACCAACAAAACAATCCAAATACCAGTCATCGATGTGCCCATGAACCAGCCGCATATGATGTTTACATCCAAGCTTCCAGCAATGTATCAAGTGAGACATCCGTGATATATATATCAATAGCCAATGATGCATCATGCAATACCTACAGTGCTGCTTTCAAATTTTATGTATCCAGTGATATGGCAACAATGTATTAAACGATACAGTCAACAGCACGATACAACGAACGATCTTTCAACAAATACGCAAGAAACCAACGACAATACTAATAAGGTAATGCACCGATGATGCTTCCAGAAAGAATCATAGCCAACAAAACAACACAGCAAAACGATGCATCACAAGATATTACATTAGACAAACAGCAAGAGATTCATTGAACAATACTCTATCGATGCAGCCAATCAGATACATCGTTGATACTTCAATGATGTAGCCAAATTTGGCTGTATATCGATTGAATAGGGTAAGGCACAGACAACATGATACTCAATGATACACCAAATGACGCATCCAGAGACACAACCACATTGGTTCTAGGCATACATAACAGCCAAGCTGTAATACGACACAAGGGCCATATTTACAATATGCAGCATCGATTCAACAACCGCAAATCAAGCAAAATACCAGAACAGTTGACACACCAATGGTGCATCTCACAACACAGCAAACGATGCGCCCATTATGCATCCAACAACATAATACACCCACCCAACAAATGATGATCGCATCAAAGCCTCCAATGATGTACTCAGCGATACATCCAAACTAATAGATAGAAAATTGCCAATGAGATACATCCAATGACCAGCCAGTCACAGAGAATGATGCTTCTAACACAGCGTCAAGCGACACATCCAATAAACACCACCAAAGTGCCTTCAAGAAGATATGCAAAGGGTTGCTTCTCTTCCAACAATCCTTTATTGGTGCATCACTCACGAACAAGGTCCACCAAAGCATCGGCATGATGCAGACAAGTCAACAACACCAAAACAAATCAAATAGCGAAGGGTGCATCCAGTGATACTCAGATACAGGATATATCCAACGATGCAGCATCAAACATGATCAAACCTTACAGCCAAAATAAACAACCGATGCAATTAAGAATGAAGGCAGGAAAAAGAGCTAGCAAGACATACACCAATTCAGATGAAATATGGTAGAGACAATCATCATCACAGCAGAAAACATGTGAGTACAATGCACTCGACTGTCTTGAGCCACAATCGATCAACAAGGGTTCGTCTCAGTAAAAAAGGCATCATGGTATCGCCAAACAAGCCTTTCAACAAAAGCCATGCCAGTCGACCTATCTCATCGTAACCAGCATATCGAACCATTCATGGACTACTTATGCAGTGAGAATGAAACATATCTTACTGACAAGCCAGCAAGTACAAAACTGAAAAAGGAAAAGTACTATTTATCACGGACAAGCATGTAAAAACAATCTTGCAACAAGCCGCGAGAGAAAAGCTGGGTATCGCAGACCCGGCAATACTTTCAATGTGGATTCAACGCCCTTTTTTATCAAGCACCGAATATCTCCTTGTTGGTACACTATCTCCTTGTTGGTGGAATATTAGTACGCTATACCGTACTAAAAAGTACCTAACAAAATGTAGTAAAATGAGCATGTTAACTTGCTGTTGCG
>JALLAU010001327.1:0-10283 GCA_036939495.1 Thalassiosira hispida | reverse complement strand
GATCTGCGACAACAATAACTACTCTTCAACAGAGTGAACCGGAATCCGCTGTACAGCAGAGTCGTGAAGAAGAAAATCCCCGTTCGCTACTTAGAATTGAAGAAGGAGAACTGATGGAAGAATTTGGAGAACCAAAATTCGGCCAAACACTGTTCGGAGCAAGCCCTCCGTGGGCTCGACGCCGCGACCTGCCAATGATAGAATCTGCCATCGAAGAGGAGGAGGAACGCCACACGGCAGAGACTGAAGATATGACCGAAGAGGGTGGGAGGATACCCTCCACATGTGTTTATCCTGCTATCGTACGTATGTGATCTCAGGGTTGGGGAATCATAGCAGCTTCACTTGCCACAGCTGACGTGATATCTTTGAAGTTTCTTCATCAATGTGTGGCAGAAGAGGAACAACAATCCTTCAATGATTCGGGGTTCTTAAAACAAATCGCTGTGTGTATCTCCATTGACGACAGTAGACATTTTTTCGTGGTATGCAGTATCAGCTGTCGTAAGTTTTGTTTTGGGATTCTGCCTCTTGTGGTTCGGCAAGTGCGGCAAGATGAAAACACCTCAGCACTTTCTCTCTATTGGTTCATGTGTCACGATCTACATTATTGTCTCCGTTTCGGCCACCATTATTTTGACATACTGTTGTTTTTGGTTGGGCAATCATTGTTTTTGGTTGGGCAATCAGCTGCATAGTAGAAGTGAAAATAGTAGCGAACAGCGAGAGAAACATCAGTCATCCATACTATTTGGCGGCCATGATTCTTCTTGTGCGAACGGGGGTCCCTCTCATTCTAGCCCTGACGGGATCACCAGTACTAGGGTGGTTTGGTTTTATTGTTTGGGCTGCGATTTGGGCCATAGTTTCGGTTCTACCGCCCTTCACATACCAATACTCGACAATGTGTCCTATAATTGAGGTGAATGATTGTTTGGTATTGGACAAGATCACAAAGCTATTCCGTCCCTTCAAGAGGAATGATGTCGTTCTATTTAGAGTTCACCAGTCTGTACTTCCGCTAAGAATTGTAGCTATCGAGGTGAGAATGTATGGAGCAACATTGTTTCTCTTCTTGTTCAAAACATTTTTCATTTTCTTTTCCCTGTATCTACTTACCATAGAACTTCGAAGTTAAGTGTGATGATAATAAAATACGTTTTAACAATGTTGAGCAAGGGCGAGGGAAACTATGGGTTGAACAAAATCAGCATGGCACGGCCATGCGAAAAGGTCATGTCTGTGCGGTTGACGATAATCCCGAAAGGGGTTTTGATGAGTGCCATTTTTTTATCTTGCCAACAAAATCCATAATTGGACGAGCTGTATTCAGAATATGGCCGCTCCATCGAATTGGGAATCAAGGCTTATGTCAATTGAACGATTGGGGTATTCAATCGGAGGCGGAACGAAGAGGTGTAGAAGCGGACGCGGAACGAAGAGGTTTAGAAGCGAGTGCAACTTTTTACCGCCAAAAACAGGCTTTTGTTAGCATCGCCGCGGAAAAAAAGTACGAAGATCGTTGGTGTGGCGGAACCATCTCTCAGGTCGACTCGATGCTATCAAAAGAGATCTCGTTCGATATCTCTCAAGACGTAATTAGCTCGAGTGTCTCCAACAGGTTCGATGTGACGTAATCAGCTTGAGTGCCTCCAGCACCCCATATACTGCTAATGCTCGCTTTCAGGATAGATTATTTTGGAGCGTAGCCGTGGAGGCAAGGAAAGGACAAATCGACTTACTCATTAAGAGAAGAGCGACATGTCATTGGAGTCTGATGAACATGGGTTTCCTCCCTTGGTCGATCAGTCACTATGGAATGTTTGGTAGCATAATTAAACGCTTTTGGTATGACATTCATCGACTCCCGTCACCTTTTAGATGTTTATATTACTACTTCTATGTTGGGATAGCCTAGTTCAAATTCGTATTTGCATCATGATACGCCTCAGGCAATGATTTCATCTAATAGAGGTGATGGGTTCACCTTCCTGAAATTATGCATAATGCCCCAGTGATCCTGAGATGGTTCATGTGGAAGCACGCAGTTGTATGAGGTACACCTTTGTAAGAAATCAAGAACAGAGTTGAGTAAGCCAGAGCTCCCATTAGCCTACCACTCACCTTATCAAATCGAAAAATCACGCCCACGTCTAAAGGCAAATCTTTGATGAACGAAGCTGAGGGAAATTGGCATATCACTTCTGATCCAGGAAAGTTCTATGAAATAACAAGGTCAACGAAATTTAGACATTCATTCGAGGCTTCAAACGAAATCAGAATTGCAACCATGATTCTCAAAACTTACTGCTTGATGTGCAATACTCGCCAAGCTTGTAATTCTTCCTACTCTCCCATTCAAAGAGGGCATTAACGGGACACCGTTGGTGCCAAAGTAACTTCCCGCATCACTGGACAACATTTTGCGTATCTCGAATGGGTCTTTGCCACGCTCCTTCTCAAAGGGTATCTGTTTATTTAGTCAAGAAAATACGAGGATTAGTATAAGTTCGAGATAGTCTCGTCAGAGTCAAACAAAACTAGCAGATGAAAGTGAATTGGCAGAGTTACCTCCCAAAAGAAATTTCCGGCAGCCGACTTTGATACTCCCTCTTTGACTCCACGAACACTTTTGTCAAATGCAAATACATCAGACGAAGCACACATCTCACACAGAGACGACATTATGATGTCATTGGAGCTAACGGCCCCACCATCTACCTCCATACTCCGCAACTCTTTCTTCTTCCGAGCTATTTTGCCTTTACTTAGTAATATGTATTTACAGTTTCGCTTGGCTAGCGTTCTTAGATTCTTTACGAATGGAAACTAGATGAGAGAAAGAGTAATACAAAATAGTATCAAAAATGTAATTCATAGATATCCATACCTTTGCGACGCCCCACCCAAATGGCAAACCATAACTCCTCTCGTAGTCTCGCTCGGAAAAGTTCTCAGGATATATCTCATGTGTTGCTTTCAATGGATTGTTCCAGTCTATTGGAGATGGGGTGCGCCCATTCATGTAGGAGGAGACTTGACTTACAAGTTGAAAGAAGGTTGTACCGTCACCAACCGCATGTGACATTTTGATCGAGTAGGCAGCTGTGCCATCACCAAAATCCATGATTTTCGCTAGCAGAATGAATGTGTGATGATGTAAAGATGAGATGTATAGCTTGACTTTAGCATGTCTGAGATCAGCGCGGAATAGTTAAATATCTTACCTTCAAATAATGGACTTCCTTTCTCTATTTGATTCTTCGAAAACTCCGCCTTGCTCAAAAGATACGGCGCCACATTTGAATGGACATGTTCGAACAAACCCTTTGCTCTCTCTTCTCCGGGCACTCCATTCTGTATCAACTCTCCTGGGCTAGCCACACCACATGGATCAAATGCAGTCACAAATGAATGACTTTCCGGAGGGAAGGCATTTGGAGTAATCCACAGCTCACTTCGATGACTCCATGGCCATGGCGTTTTTTTCACTTCCACTAACTTTCCCATTAGGATGGGGTTCGCCCGAACTACCGCTTCGATCCCAATCTTGAATGCGGCAGTGGCTTGAGGTGTCCATCCGATCGAGAGACTGAGGCCTTCGATAGAGACGCATCTTTTGATCATATCGACAGCTCTACCTTTGTGTATGAGGTAGCTATCAATTTTGATGGTATCTGTATTTGAAACCGCCGTGTTGGCATGGTCAGACGATGCATCGATATCTGGTAAATATTGAGCATTTGATATCTTCAACATTGTTGATGAAGTTGCAGCTTGAGAACGAGCAATGCTGGTGTAAGTTTTCAGCATTGGGTAGCTCCATGCCTCGCAGTAGGCAACCGCTGTTAATGAAAAGATGATTGGTGTGATATATCTCATATTGCAATTGTTTGGTATTGTTTCTTTGTTGATTTTATGCCCACAAGATTGTTCGGAGAGTGGAGGCTTCAATTTTAGAATTTCTGGCGCTCTGGCAGAAGCGATCTTGGAGGCGGCCACAGTTAGATAGTATGGTAAGGTTCCACTGGGGCGCTGCGCTGCCATTTTGGAGTTCTCATCTTTCACAAAGCGAAGTGGCGGCGTTGTCAGACACCATCAGAAGTCAGAGATCAGAAGCTATCAGAGTTTGGCGGGAACGATGATGCACAAGAACTCATCAACACAGATCAACACGATGGACGATGGTGATTGGTGCTCATCTCTGCGCTCATCTTATTCATTATTTATCCCCGACCCAGAAGAAGAAGATGGTAGCTATCACCTCCAACAGCCCTGTCCTGGGCAATGCCTCGCCGCTACCACCGGCGTCTTCTACCGGTTTCAGTTTCAGTCCTGGCGGTCTATTGTTTCCCTACCATCTCGGAGTAATCACAAGTTTAGAGCATCACGGTCGTCTCACAGATAGTGTTCATTTAGCTGGTGCATCCGCTGGCGCCATCGCCGTCGCAAGCCATGCTGCCAAGACCCCTCCAGCTCGTGCTCTGGAGGCTGCATTTCGCGTGTGCGATGCGTGCGAAACCCAGTTCAATGGCAAGGCCATAGGGAACCTGTTGCCCTTATTAAAAATCGAGATGGACAGGGTATTGGAACCAGATGCACATACCATTATAAATGAGAGGGAAGGAGTGGTGGCCTTGGCGCATAGAGAGCTGTTTCCAAACAACAGGCCAGTGCTGACCACGAGGTTTGATACAAAAGATGAGTTGGTTGAGGCAGTTTGTGATAGCAGGTGAGTGTACGATTGGATAAAAAACGTTTAGCATACGCCATACGCCCATATCAAGTCAAGTCTCACTTCTGTTTCTATTGTCACATTGCCCACCCAAATACGTAGCATGTTTCCATTCTTCAGTACTCCATTTCCAGTGAGGTTGAGATATAAAAATGGGGAAAGAATACCAAGAGTAATCGTAGATGGGTTCTTCACCGTACCCAGGTGAGAGATGTGTCTGAAAAATCATTCCCATCATGATGTGTGCACATTATCAAGTGAAATCTCATTTATTTTTCTGTTCACACATCATAACAGAGAACGATATGGATGCCCTGATTTTGCTCATCTTAACTTTGACAATAGAGTAGAAGAGAAGCTTCGTAGCATGGGAGGGGTTCTCGTTGATGACGATCAAAATAACAGCGATGAACAACAAAACAACAATAACAATGAATTCGACGAAACTCCTGTCATAGAGCGCACCATCACTGTTGCCTGTTTCCCACACGAAACTGTCGGCCTCACTGCTTCTCTCAAACATGACCAAATCTCTCCAGAACCAGATAATGACAATCCTGTCGGTCAAATGAAAGAACTGTTTCGATACGCGACACAACCCTCATCACGTAAAGAACTTGATGGTCTGTACGAACAGGGATGGGCTGATGCGGAAAAGTGGTCGTACGAAGAAGATCTGAGAGAAAGGGATTTGGCAGAGGAGTGGTTGAAAGAGAGGAGGGAAAAGGCGGAAGTCGAAGAGGCGATCAGGAGGGGAGACTTGTTTTAGAGTTCGTGTTGTTACTTATTCTTGTACAGTGATGGATCGATGATTACATATAGAGATGCCGAAAGCTAGAGAGGTGGATTCTTATTTTCTTTTGGAATTGGTGGATAATAGATGCGTTAACTTATAGCTTAATACTTTTTAAACGAAACTTGGCACCCCATTCTATCGAATGCATTGTGATTTGAATACTGTTTCATGAAAAGATCTTCATCAAAAGTGAATTGCAGTTTTCCACAGCACTCTCAGTCTTTGGATTTCTGTCAATATATTGGGCAACAAAGTCTGAACTCTCTCATTTCATTGAATGTGATTCTTTCTTAAATTAGTGTTACAATTTCGATGATGGCAATTTCTTTCTTGTAGCAGCCAAAACAGCAGTCAACTTCATTGCAAGGTTCATCTTTCCCTTTATCTTCAACATACCCTTCATAAAGGCTGTGCATTGATAACGATAACAAGATATATATATATATATATATATATAAGAAAGGAAGAAAGATGAAAAGCTATTGGTAGCCATTTTTATAGGATTAATGTTGCACACTTACCTTGTTGCGGTTGTACCTCCTTGCGTATCATTTTACCCATAACATCTTCTGTGCAGATAATCTTCAAATCTGCTTTACCGTCGAAGATATCGCCCTCGGAAACGTTGCATTTTGATGGAGAGGAGAGGTCGAGGCTGTATACTTTACCCCCAACTGTAAATTCGACTGTGCCCTGTTTTTTGTTGCATAGGTATTATCGATAATGTGAGATCTGCTACGCGTCAGCAACTTCACAGGCGGATAATCCTCTTTCGGCTAACTCACCTTGAATTTGCGTTGCAACGCCTTCCCACCATCTCCAACGACTGCCTCTTTCATAGCAGCGAACACCTCCGCTGTAGAACTCATGTTATTTCAGTTTGCTTCCTAGCAACTCTCTCTCCAGTGACAACTTGTGAGTAAAAGTGTGAGGTGAGAGGGTTCAAAGAGGGAGGAGGCGCAATTTTCACGTCTGACTACTGATTCCTACATGTGATAACTAAACCATGTTCCCGATTTCTCTCCCCCAAAACCTCCCTCCCCCCTCCCTCACCTGACTTGCTTTGTCTATGCAATGGTCACCACGATATCCAAAAGACAACGCCGTCGTACAATGCCGCCGCAATCGCGCCGTCAACGTAACCTCGCAATAGCGTGCGCCCTTGCGATAGTATCGTTGGGGCCTCGCAATGATGATGTGATGGATAAACATGATGGTCTATCGATGTCATCATTCTTCTTAACAGCATCAGCTGCCCCTACTGGTACGAATCAACAACATCCATCCAACAACAACAATGAGAGCAACGACGAGACAGCCCTACCTCGACCATTAAACTATTACGAGCTCCTCAATCTCGAAACACCAGACACCCACCGTCGCAGTAGAACCGGGACATTACTCACTCGAAAAAAACGTACCAACTACCGATCCAAAATCCTCACCAACGATATCAAAAAGGCATACAGAAAACAAGCACAGTTATACCATCCCGACAAGGCCAATAGACACAACATGACTATAGCAGAGGCGACATCCAAATTTGCAGAGATTGCCGAGGCATATCAAGCATTGACAGATCCAGTCCAACGATATGAGTATGATTGGGATTTGTTGGATATGGAAGAGGAGTATGAGGAAGAACGATTGTTGGTTGAGGAAGAACAGCGAGAAGTGAGGAAAGATCAGCAGCGAGAACAACGGCAACAACAGAGTTATAATATGGGTGGAGAGGATATATCCTTGTATGAAAAGATTAGAAATGGTGCATCTAATTTTCATGCTTGGAAGGACACTTTGAATTTGGATCCGTGGGCTGTGTTTGAAGATTTCTTCTTTCAAGATTCTACCATGGGCGATGCTAGCTTCAATCCAAACACTGATGATTATAGAAATCATCAACAGGGCCAAACAAATTCAAATTCATACAACTATCAATCAAATAATCAGGGGAAACAACAACATCAATCACGGGGTCATAATGGTCAGGAGATGCCACCGCAACGTGTAACAGAAACAACCATGTATCGAGGCTACGATCCCAGTTTCGGAGCAGATGTCTACACAGTACTGCGACGAGAGGAATATACTCATGATATAAACGCCAGTGGGGAATATTATTATCAAATACTGGGCCAAGATTTTATATCTGGGACACGTGTCGATCCCTACACGGGGTTTACTATGCAGGAGTATTATTCGGCGGTTACCGAACCTTATTTTGTCGAGGAGGGTTATTCAAAGCAGAAAGATTCTCATGAAGGTGGACGAAATAACAACTATGCTGGCAGCAAGGATTTTCACTACAAGCATCAACATCAGAATCAACAACAACAGCAGCAGACGCAACAACAACACCAACGCGATACAGCACCACATAGAACATCTTCCTCCAAATTGGAGGAAGGAGAGTCTTTCATACCCAATAGCACCGAATCAAACGCTCCATGGATCTCACCTAATGGAAGGTATCAAGCTATACTCACACCTACCTGTGAGTTGCAAATTGCTGATCGGGATGTTGTAGGCGATGCAGATGCGGACTCTGCTAACGCTGTCGTTTGGACTAGTGAAACGTACATCCCCAACACACGCGCACATGGATGCTACCTGACGTTGAATTCAATGGGAAGCTTGGTCTTGTCTGTTGATTATGGAAGTGGATTGGGTTCTGTAGGGAATACCGTGTTGTGGAATACACCATTGCCACCGGTAGTGCCACATTGGTTCGCGGAGGATGATGACAGTGCCAAGCAGCAGCCGGTCACGTTTCGATATTATGCTAGTTTGGATGATGATGGTGTTATTGCGGTTTATCGGGTAAGAGAGCGAGTAGATGATGATGGTACAGATAATATCAAAAAGGAAGAAGAGCAACAAACCGCTTCTCCAGAATCCAAAGAGTCGCCAAGAAGTGAACTCAACAACATACAAACCAAACTGCGAATACGCCCAATCATCGCCAAGCTGGGTGTGATGTACCATCGGATATCAAAGTCATCTGCAACACAAGGTCAAACGAAGGCAGCACTCGCCTGGGATCAATTACGGTACAATGTTGGGCGGATAGTCAAAGGCCGTCCGTGGACTGTAGCTTCTTCCACAGTCACCACCGATGATGAGGACCAACACTCCAGCCCCAATCCCAATATCAATACCCGCTATGAATGCATATATTCTACCAGTCCAGTGGGATGCCTCGCCCCCGGTCGGAATGCCATTCACCTCACCAAGAAAATTGCTCGATCCATCAAACGTTCCGTCCAAACTATGGATTCGCACCTTGATCACTTTTTGTCTGTCCTTACCGAGCCAGCTTCGGACTATGACTATGATGATTACAGCTATGATGGATCAAACTACCCAGATTTCAATCATGACGACGACGATGATGAAGATGTATTAGACACATTGCTACGAGTAACAGGAGCAGCAGGCGCTCAGTTGGGCAAGGCGGGTATGAATGGGATACATGCCGCTCAACTGGGGATGAGACGGGGTCAGAAGGTTGCAGGGAAGATGGTTGGCAAGATGAAGGATAGTATGGGGAAACATTCCATTCATCGTTGGGGTGAGAGAATGGCTGAGAAGGAAGAGGTGGATATTTTTTTCTGATATATTTAGATTCATACATCATCAAGATACAAACTGAGCAAAGTAATAGTAGCAATCAATCATTCGATAACTATCATAGTCGTCACAAAAGAGGTAGGCAGCTCAAAAGTTTCTATTGAGGGTCGTTCAGCCAGTTCGTCTTTTCTTCCCCTTTTAGGTTGCGGACATACTTCCAATATTTAGCGAAACAGCCGCTGCCACTGGGAAATTTCTTTTTCTTGGTAAACTGGCAATGTGGACATGTGACATGTCTTCTCTTATCAATTGGATAGATTTTTTGCATTATCCTTGCTAGAAGGAAGTGGTATCTTATCCTTTAGTAATTTTCCATATCGATGATGATGTGTGATTCTGATTATTGCAGAAAGAAACCAACGAGTTAAGCAATCCAGCTCCTCATCGAACAATATTCATGAGTTGTAAGTTGTATGTAAACCCTACTTCGTCTACACACCCTCCATGCAAATATTCGACTTTCATTTCAGGAAAGAGTTATACACGGCATAGCCACCATATGTAGGAAGATAAAATACAATGATCGAAATAAGCTTGCTTTTCTGCTCAGCATCCGTCCAGTTCCATGCATTCTTGGAAGCCATTTTCATCAACATCAATGATGTCATTGCCCAGCTCAGCGAGGTCCTATGAGATGGATCATTGTAACAAACATACGCCGCCCATGGAAGGAGGCAGCCATACGCAGAGTAGGCCATCATGGCGAGGTCCCACACGGAATGGATGGGGTTGGATTCGTCTTCGATCGACGACTTGGCAATAACATCATCGTCATTTTTTTTGGGAGCAGAAGAATGCTGATTCATTGTTTTGAGAAAATATTCCAGACCGGAAAAACGGAAGGATGGGTAGATTGAAGCGAAGAGAAGCAAATCCATACCGAGGGGTGCCCAAAAGAGCGTTTCCATTGAAATCATTGATCCCATGGTAGTATTATTAGACTTCTATTTTTTGTGTACATTTTTTGTGTGCGTTGAGCGAGGACAGGCGAGGACCGCCGGGGGTCCGGTCACGCCGTGAAAGAGTAACCTGAGTTACCACCAAAATTTATACGGCGGCGGCAAAAAACGAGTTCCTACGTAGAAATACGTAGCCTCTGGTACAAAAGGTACTCATGTTACT
>JALLAU010001326.1:0-10276 GCA_036939495.1 Thalassiosira hispida | reverse complement strand
TGAAGATGGTGCAACGAAGATTGTCAAGAAGAGGCATTGGGGTAAATTCATTCGTCGTGTGTCGAAAAATAAGGTGGAAGAAACATTGGGGTAAATTTTGATCGGGGGTAGAAGTGCATCTCAACATTGTTGCATTCAGTAGAGTTCTAAATGAACAAAAAGTCGATTGGCCGAGATATTTATCAACAAGGGCGATTGAAGAAGAAGAAAATAAGTAGGTACAGGGGAGAAAGAAGTAAATTATGAAATGTATTCTCGAACTAAAATACGCTCGTGTGTGACGCTCCATTAATGATTCTTGCCCCAGCATGCAAGCTCACGTAAAGAAGCAGTAACAGTTTTGAAGGACCTAACTTTTAGTTTTAGTTAGAAATAATCTAAGTGCAAGGAGAGATAGTATCGCTCAGGCTGTCCCATATCGAGCCCACTTGAAGCCTAATTCTTGCAACTGTTTGATGTGCTTGAAGTTCACTTTCCCGTTTTTGTGTGACGCGCGTAGTGTTTTTACCCACGATCCAAGCGCCACTGTACCTCGGCACATTGATTGTAAAAAATTGATTGGTGGACGACAATAAATCCTGGGATCTAATAAAACCTGAACAACTACAAAATTGGATTCCTTGATTCTGTGATCGTTCTGTTGAACCAGGATTGGCGTTCATAACTTCCCGACGGACTACTACGACAAATCTGGAACGCTCAAGGTTGCGGAGGGAGACCCTATTTGATTCTCGTCACCAAAATCTCGAACAGCAATGTAGCATCCGTCTTGAACAAATTCTCAAACCGTCTCTTCCCATCCTTACTCTTCTCGCTCGGCAGCGGAAGCTGCCCATTCTTCTTCGCAGCAAACACCACCGTGCTCGGCAGCTCAATCCGCCGCACCCCTCCCTTGTGCATACCCATCATGGCCTCTTCCAACTCGGGCGGCATCAATTCGCCGCTCCCCACCGTCCACGCCAATTCGTTAAAGTCGGTATCCGTCTTGGTCGAAAAGTATTTGAGTCCCCCGGGTTCGTCGGCGGTGGCGAACGATTTGCAGCGGATGGTCATTTCGGCGGCTACTTTCGATCCGGGTCGGATGGCGGCGTCGCCTTTTCCCTCGCGGTATTGACGGTAGCTTGCTCCGGAGGGGAGTACTTCGAAGGCAATGTCTTTGCTGTCGTCTGGTTGGGGACCGTTGACTGATTCGAGTTGACGGAGGCGTGATGCGGCCCCGGTGGTATCACCTTTTGGTTATATAGTGGTAACATAATATAGTATTGATATGGTAAGATTGCACACAACATGATATCATGTGGTACAAAAGTAGAGGATGTTGTTGCCTGTTGTCAGCCTGTGACACCTTCCACTTCACTTTCCAACTCACCTTCGACGGGTAGCGCTTTCAGCGCAGTTACATCAATGCCAGCGTTAGCAGGATTTGACAAGGCAGTGGCTACGAAAAGAGACGACGATACGACAGATGCAGTTTTGATGAGCATGGAGCGACGATCGGTAGGGGTGTATTCCTCGTCGTCATTATCAGCCAATAATTGGAGGCGTACCGACGAAACGTCATTATTGAGTGATGCACGACGAGAGCTGCTGCGGGATGGAACGGCCGAGAATGCTACGGTGTTGACCCATAGACATGCCCCGAATAATATGATTGGCACTACGAGATGCTGCGCCATGATGTTGTTGTTTTAGCAAAGGGGGTGCGGGGGTGGAGCAAATAATGACGCTACTGACGCGATGGCTTGTCATCTCTTGTCATGATGTGTGATATCTGTGATGACGATGTCACGATGTAGTGTTTGTCTAGATATTATCGTCCGTCTGTAACATCGCCATGCGTCACTTTTTGCACGGATACAGATGTGACATCTTCGGACATATCGAGTGGCATTTCATACGTTTCAAATACGGATAATGGCCAGACTACCACCCTCCTAGAGCGTACCTATTTTAGATTTAGGGGCAAGGGGAGAAGTAGTGGCTTCTTTTGGCGGGAAGATTGACATCGATATCGTAGCGAGGGTACCTAGGTACGATAGGGATGAACATTGTACAACGGACGCCGAATTTTTTCTCTTTCATTATTTCTTGTCATTTCCATCATACATATTCTGTTTCCATTTCAATTTTCGCTTCCACTTCTAAACAATGACGATGACAGGAGGTGAAGGTCTTGGTGCAATAGGCGTTTAAATATAAGCAGGTTGCAGTGTTTTGGATCTCTGCATAGGTCGTGTGTACGAGCGTTCTTTTTCTAGAGAGAGAATAATTTATTGGTGCATCACCACGCACCTAAAGACGACACACAAAAAAATGAACGCCAATTACATTCATTCAAATAATCTACCCACATCCTTCGATGTAACACCTCTCTTATCCAAACTGAAACGACTCGAGGAGGGGGGGGGGAGTGATGATTCAAGAGCGGTGAATAATAATAATGCAGCAATTATTGAAAGGGTGACATTGATGGAGCTTGATCCACATTATGAGCATAATGAGGCATCAGATGATGATGGCAACAAAATAAGATTGTTTTTAGCTGCTGCCTATGGAAAGAATGTGGTTGTAGCCCAATTGATTGCCTTGGAGTTGGGACATGATGTTCGTGACGATGGAATAAATAATGACGAAATAACGAGTACAGAAGATGCGGGAGGAGGGGGATTGGAGATTGAAGAAGACGAACTGGAATGGATTGATGTGTCGGCTGATCGAATTCTCTCCCATGAAGGAAATACGGTTGATGGTGAAGTTGGAGTGGGGGGTCCAGTTGTAGTATTTCCCCCTTCTTTGGTGGGCCTCGGTGCACACAATTCCAGCGTGGATGAACATTATTTTGCTGCTGACATTACATCATGTGCATTGATACCTTCCCCGGCTATTCGGACACCAAATTCAAACCGTACAATAATGACAAACAGGACAGTGGCATTGATGATTGGGACTGCGCATGATCAAGTGTTATCACTATTGTTGAATGTGTCAGAGACCACAATAACAGGTCCAGATACAGCAACATCATCTAGTATGGACAACAATCTTCGTTTTATGCTCGAGTATGATGACTGCAAAATCATTGAGAATGGGGGGTTGAAAGAGGATCATAATTCAAGTGATAGTGCCAAGTATCCCCGTGTGCATCAGATCCTTCCTCGTGAAAAGAGATTCGGTCCTGACAGTGTTGGTGAAGAAGATGACAGTGATACCTTTGCTAGTCACAACAACACCCAGAATGAAAACGTCCAAGTTTTTTACCCATCACTACCGCAGTCAACTCCACAGCAGGATGATGAAGGAGAGGAGAAAAAGGAGGGGACATCATTATTTTCTGGAATAAAATCCATTTCTTTTCGTCGGGATAAATTCAAGTCCAAAAGAAGCTCTCATCCGTTTGGCGACGACACAAGGAGGGGCAAAGAAGGGGGAGCAATCACGATGCATCAGGATATTATTTGGATCACGTATGGCAACGGTACCATTGTGAAGTTACCATCATGGAGGCCATTCATTGCATTTCAGACGGATCATTCCAAAAGTAGTGGCGATGGTGGTGTGGTGGATAATAGCACAGCAAACATGCTTGGCGATGGATCGTCGTCGTCAGTGGTCGTTGTTCCATTGGACACTCCCTTTCGGTCGCCTCTTGATATTCCACTTCCACAACTACTCAATCATCGTAACCATCCTGTCTCACCAGATGGTGAAATTGAATCCATGACTCAAGGTGCAAATACTACAGTGGAGTACTGGAATCTTTTATCGCTAGCAGTGAGTTCTCAAGATGCTCAACATCATCATTCAGACCCTTCGGTGAAAGCTTTGGTCCTTGCTGGGCAGTCAGCTCCGGTAACAACACCGCCTATCGCTTTCAACTCTTCTCGGGTGAAATGTGATCCATCTTCGGCAAACGACGGAACCGATGAGCCTTCCGAGTATGGGTCGACCATGCAGCAGGGGTATGAAAGAGATGACCATCACCTGTTGGATGTGTCATCAGAGGATGAACAGTATGGCCCAGTGACAGGAACGGTTGTGGATAGCACGGCTGCGTTAGTCAAGGGTGCTCTAGGGGTGGCTTTGGGTGCGGTACGATGGGGACTTGGCGGTAGGACTTCTAGTGCCAATGAAGAGCCTGATCGTCGACACTTCGATAATGATGATACACCTCTTGATGAATTTATGGAAGTAAATGATACCCTTGATGACGGCTCTCACAATCATGGAGTGACTGCTCCGTCGGAACAACTTCTTCATAGCAGGATGGAAGGCTGTGGCCCTTTCATAAAAAATGGAGGTGCTCATGATTTATTACCCTGGCCATTGAGCAGCGCTTCATTCCCCTTCAGTGACAACCCACGTCGGTTTGAGACTGCAACAGTTGATCCAAGTGGGTCATTGGCCGCCACCACTGACAACCTCGGTCGCGTCGTTTTGTTCGACCTCGAAACGAACCAACCAATACGAATGTTCAAAGGCATGCGCAATGTAAGTTGCTACTTTGCCGAGCTTCACTCGCGGTTGTATTTGGTAATCCATCTTCGACAGCGAGGAACAGTGGAAATTTACCGCTTGCAACAAGGACCTCGAGTGTCGGCAGTAGCGGTACCTCATCAAAAGGATTGTGTGGTGATTGCGTGTTATGGGCCGCCATCGGAGGGCTGTAAAGTTGATAGTTTTCTCTTGGAAAGGATAGATGAGTCAAAAGGCGAAGGCTGTCACTTTATTGTCGATAAGCTTGTCATTGATGATCCCGATGCCTTAGTTGCAACCGCTTTGCCAACAAAAGAGATGACAGCAGCTAGATCAACGTCCCAAAGTGAAAACAAAATGCAACTCAAGATTCTCATGCAACTTCTAGCTCCTGATACCAATATCAAATGCAATGCTCAGACAGTGCTGACAACTTTCAAGTCGATACGAGCTTTACCAGATTTGGGTGAAGGCCTTGACGCTCTTTCAAGATGTAGTCGTTTGGAAGGGGAGATGGGCATTGATGGTTCAAGTCTTCATTCGCAAGCAGTTTCGTATTGCAAGTCACGCCTAAATCATGCTAAGCAGGTAGAGTCACAAGAAGGGACTGGTATGGTCCGAAAGTCCCAAATTTCGGATCTTTCCGCGAAGCTTGCTTACCATGATCGATTAGTTCATGCATACAATGTACTTCATCGTTATGAGGGGAAATATTTGGATAGCCCGAATAGCAGCAGCAGGGATAATTATGAAGGAGGTGGAGATAATCTGGAAACGCTATCACCCTGGGCCTCAGAGGCACTGTCATGGATATCGGCTGCATCTGGAAATGATGCGCTGAAAACCAGATTCATACCATCTTTCCCTGATGTGCACAATGAAGGTGATAATAAGCCACTTGAATTTGCCAAATTTGCCATGTCTTGCCGATCCAACGGAGATAATGACCGAGTATATCTCACAAAGGTCAAGCGGAGTCGCTTGCCAATTCTGCGAAGGATTTTTCGTCCTCTTCTTCAGGGTAAGACAGACACAGATTCACATTTTTTGCTGGTCACTCACTATCTAATGAAAAACTCACTCGTCCTTCCACTTCTCTCAAACCCTGTTCAAAGATCTATTTGTCTTTAAGGTCGTAGCCTCTTTATTTGGCAACCTAGGTACTGATGAGGATTTTGTTATCCAGCAACAATATTTTGGTGAATGGATTAGCAGCCTACCAACACATGATATAGCAAAGTCTAACATGTCTGGCACATGGCGCCCAATGATCAGGTGAGTCTAGTCTACAAACATTTATCTATCATCAATAGCACAGCCTCATCTGCTTAGGTCTAACCCCATGTCCTACTCTCCAGATGGCTTCAAGATCTGATACTCAATGCATATGAAATGACCCAACATGGAGATCAAAAGTTGGGCGATGACTTGAAACAAATCGCCATGTTGGAGTCCCTCATGAAATTTTGTGCTGAGATGGAAGATCTGCCAAAAGCCTTCCTCCTTTCTGT
This sequence comes from Thalassiosira hispida, assembly GCA_036939495.1. Lineage (NCBI taxonomy): Eukaryota > Bacillariophyta > Thalassiosirophyceae > Thalassiosirales > Thalassiosiraceae > Thalassiosira > Thalassiosira hispida. The sequence goes on along the minus strand of JALLAU010001326.1, from coordinate 4,292 downwards.
CATTTGCATGGATGCTGTTTCTTCTGCCTCTTTACAATTAGAACAGAAAACTTATGGGAAGATCACCCAACTTGAAAGCATCAAACCTTGGGAAGATTTGCTCCGGAAATTACGCGTTTGCCTCCTTGTTTCATTGAGGCTTGGAGGTGATGTAAATCCATTTGGAGGTGTCGACCCAATGACAGTCAGCAATGTCTCTCGCCCTGGTATCTTTTCTCCATACTCTTGGATTGCAAGAGATGAATTATCCCTCAGCCATGACACCAAAATAATCTTCGCTTTGGAAAGTGCATGCATTTCAAGTTCTGAAGCTTTCTACCCATCAAGTGTTGATGGTGACAATGCTCAACACAAGAACGCGATTTTTAAGAGTTGTAGCAACCCTCGTCAATGTGAAACCCTCCACAAGCCAACGGGTATCACAAACGATACTCACTCAAGCACTTTACTTTTCTTTCTTAAAGATCATGCTCGCTTCACAACCCACTTGGCCGCCAATCGGGCATTGATACTAGCAAGTATGTGGGGACAAGCGCCACACAATTTGAACCTTTTGAATCATGCTATAGCAACACTTCAATTAGTTGTGGACAGTGTGGAGAATTTTAGCCTAGCTACACTTGTTGAAATATACCAAACACGAATTAGACCAGTTTGCCGTGCCATGCTATTTGGATTTGGCGAGCACGAGCTGAGCGAGGAAACAGTTTCCCCTTTGATCGAAGATCAAGATTGGTTGCGTGATTTTATCACTGCTGTAAAGCGTATCCTGTCCATGATTATTGAGTGTATGTCGAAAACGCCCTCAGCGAATGCAGAAAATAAACCTGACTCCAGCGAAATGTGGCCACCACTTCGAGAGTGCCCTGTGCTCAATGTTCTTGTCAAGAAGCTCGGTACTGTTCGTCTAACTTCTGTTGAGCTGCACCATACGGTCGTTTTTGCATTTCAAATGACACGCAATATCGACTCGCTCAAGTCTGTTGTGCCTACATTTGGCTGTCTGTTTTTGATTGGATCGCTTTTCTCTGAAATGCCACCAATGCATAAAGGTTCTGTTGAACAAAAAGGCCTCCTCAATAAGGCCATCCTGGATCATGCTGCAAAATCTTCTAGACCTGTCATTGACAGCTTTTCCTGCATCAAGGATGTTGAGTTGTTTGGTAAGGCATTAGGATTGGGCATTAAATTTGTTCGAACACAATATCTTATTGAAATGATTCGGCTAGGAAAAGATGCAAGCATTGATGATCTTTTGGGGTCCAGTATTTCTTCGCTAGACAAGACATTCTTTGTCGAAAAGGTGATGCAAATTGTCTGTGCAAGACTTCATGCAACAATTTTATCGCTGAAACAGACAAAACATTATCGAGGTATATTGAGTCTTCTTGATGCTGATGCGAGCCGGTGGGTACGTGATGAAGCTGTGAAATTCCCCTCGTCACAGCAAAGTAATTATGCCACCGCGTCATTGATTACTACACACTCGTTGGTGATGAGAGTCAAAAGCTTATCTGAAGACTTGGAGGCGTCAATTTCTGAAAACGTTGATGCACTTTGCCTCATGAGTGGGACGTTACTAAAAGCAGTGCAGGCACAGGAGCAAGAGGCTGTGATGCGTGTGTGATACATAGCACAGGGATGATGGTGCAGTGCGATGGATCTCCAACTAGAGATTTATGTTACTTAATTGCGCATTAATTATATTTCTGGACCTTTTCTTTTTCTTGAAATAGATAAACGAGTTGCTTCTTTGAAACTTTACCCATTGCATTCTTTGGAATATCATCCTCCATTACAATCATTAATGATGGTAGTTTATACGACGCCATGTGATTTTCAGACCAGAGTCGCAACGTTTTCAGGTCCAAACTTGATTCATCTGACCTCAAGCGACAAATCAGGCCAACACGTTCTCCATACATCTCATCCGGCACGCCTAAGACGACTGCTTCGAGCATGGCTGGGTGCTCAAGCAATGACCTTTCAATTTGGAGTGAAGATAATTTATGTCTGATGTAAAAAAAATGATTGGGTTGAGTGAAATAGACATTTAGTCTGAGACATGTGTATTAACGAGCCATGTAAAAAGATGTCTTACGCACCCTGCGCACTTGATAATATCAGCTGAGACACGTCTGTGAATTCAAGGATCATTGATTAGATAAGAATCTGCACACATAAATGAACACATTTCTAGGAGTGAATAGGAAAGCTTCTCACCCCAGTATGTGATATGAGTTCTTGCTGGAGTCGTATTCTGCAATGTCTCCTGTTTGGAAGAAGCCTTCGGAATCAAATGCCTCTGCTGTGGCATTTGGCTTTCGCCAATATTCCGAAAATACAGTTGGTCCTCGCACGCACAACTCTCCACTTTGAGGAGGATCATTTGCTTCTGTTTCATTGGGAATCACATCACCTGTATCCTCATCAATGAGTTTTACCTCGACACTTGGCAAAGGCAGTCCTACATAACCGGGCAGGCGATTTTCTTCTGGTTTCAATGGATTAGCTGGTAGCAGAGAGACAAGTTTAATATTATATGAGCAATCACGCAACACGCATACAATGCAAGCTTATTTGAGACTCACAAAGCGCCATTGCAAACTCGCTCATTCCATAGCGCTCCAGTATTGTGTGTCCTGTCAAATCTTTCCATCTGATAATTACATGCATTGTGAACGTAAATTTGGTGTATGTGAACGAAGATGCAAATAATTCCAAGCTTGCAAAGAAAAAATAGAGAGACCAACCTATTGAAGATCCCTGTAGGAAGAGCTGCAGACCCCGATACCATTAAGCGGATTGGTGATTGTTCCATTATTTCAGATGGATTCAATGTTTTGGGCAACTGAGGCACCACCTCGAGCATTTTTGCATAGATTGTTGGAACAGCCATAAATAACGTGGGTTCTCGATGTACACCATTGATATCATTGTTGAAAATACCGTTACTCGATACAACTTGTGTCCACCTTTTTGAAGCCTCTGCCAACCTTTCCCATATCCGAATTGGATGGAATCTAACAAACTCCACACTGGCACCAGCCCAGACAGCACATCCCAACTTATTGATCACTTTTGAAGAAACAAGTAAGAGGAGAAAAAGATCAACGAAAGAATGGCAATCCAATGATGTATACAAACAAATAATGGGCACGTACCGCCATGCACATGGTGGAGTGGGAGAAAATGCAATATGGAATCATTTTTACTCCATCCCCATGACGTAACCAAGTCAGTAATTTGATAGTAAATGTTTTTGTGAGTGTGTACCACGCCCTTTGGGTTACCTGTTGTACCAGAAGTATAAATGATCAGAGCCGGGTGATCTCCAGAGGGTATATTTCCATTCGATCCAAGAGCATACTCATGAGAACCCCCAGCTTTATCCCCTTCTTCTCGTGCCTTCTCCAACGATTCAGAAGGAGTAAAATCTGCCATCATATCATCCAAACACCAATATCGATCCATCAAACCAGCATCTCTAGCTGCACTTCTCAATTCACGTCCTTCCGACAGAGACGAAGTCCCATCAATGACAAATGCAGGATCGCAATCTCGCAACACGTATGCCAATTCACTGGATCGATGGGATATGCAAAGAGGTACTGCAATAGATCCAGATGACCAAGCTGCGAATTGAGTAGCAATGTAGTGTGGGCCAGGATGGCAGAGGAATGCTATTCTCTGCGGCATATCAGTGGGAGACCCTAGGTTCTCCTTCTTTTGCTTAGCAAAGAACTTGTGAAGATGGGTGGACGTGGTCAATACCTCATGATACGAATAGACAATCTTTTTACCTTCTCTATTATATGCAGCACCATTACTTTTTATGCTGCTACTGGGGATGTACATATCATATGCCAAGGTTCGCCCCATTCGAGCATGGTAAGCCGCACGAGCAAGCAGTGGCATACCATATTGTTCGATGTTATCATCGGTGGGAGCTGGGAAAAGCGTGTCCTTTGCAAACGAATCATCATTGCATCTCGTCGAGAAAGAACGACGTACTATGGATGGTGCTGCAAGTAGTAAGAGCTGAGACGCATCAGGTCGGATTAGAACTCGATGCGCAAGTGAGAATGAGCGGCGATGTATCACGCGGAATGCCATGGTTTAATTGAAGGTTGAAGGACAGTGTAGTAGTAGTAGTAGTAGGTATTGTAGATGGTACGATACAGGCGTGTCATTACTACGAACCCTTTACTAAGAAAGAAATTGTAAAGGGTTTACCCTTAAGGTCATCCCATCGCTATCTTTTGTTAGCGGCTCTATCTAGTAGAGGATTT
>JALLAU010001325.1:0-10276 GCA_036939495.1 Thalassiosira hispida | reverse complement strand
CGTGCGCACAAATAGTTCTACATTATCACTACTAGCTTTGTCTAAGTAAAATAGATGTGACACCTGCGCCACCTTAAAGCTAGTAAAATTAACTAGAAAAAACTAAATGTGCGGCGCACAAATGGTTCGAAAAATGCGCACTATACCAATAGGCCTATGTAGTCGAGAAAGGAGTTTATTCCGTGGTTTACTCCCATTGTGTCATCGTTTTTATTATCTCGTTATAATTAGATGTTGCAAATTGTTTCAGCTATCGACTAATTGCCTCAAAAAGATGGACGATTCCTCGGAAGAGGAGAAGCAGTTCGAAACGAGGCGACAGATTGAAAGCAATGATCCCGACCTCAAAATACTAATCATTGGCAACTATTATCACTGCCCCCATGATGGAGACTGGGAGAGGGACTGGAAAGGTATTGTACGAAATACTCACATAAAGGAGCTATGTTTTAGCGATGATTCGATTGGCAAAATAACAAGGGATGAATTTGAAGAATTCTGTAGAGGGTTGGTATCAAACAAATCCATTGAACTATTGAAGGTTCAATGCGGCACTCTTTTTGGAGGTGAAATTTTCACAATGCTCAGCCTATTTTTGGAACAGAACTGCAACATTTATTACTTACAAGTGCACTGTACAAATGTATACAACAGAGTTGAAGATTGCTCTCCCTTGATCTCAAGGTCCTTGTCAACATTCAACACTTTGAGGGAGTTTGTATGTAATGAAAACCAACTTTTTGACGAAGATGTGGAGATGCTCATCCAGGCTCTCGAAGGTCATTCGCAACTGACTTCCATCGATTTGAGAAAAAACTGTGGTCAGAGGGAGGGGACTGGCTGCGTTGGTATTGGCAGCCTTGCTGAACAATCCACATTGTTTATTGTCGGTGCTTGACATTTGGAACAGCAGTCTTATCAGATCCGTAGAAGGGATGAAGGGACACACTAATGAGTGTGGCCAAGGAACATTACTATTGAGTAATGATCGTTAAGTTATGTCATTGTCGTGGCAGTGTTACAGTACTACTACGGTACTAGCTATGTACACGCTGCGGATCTAACAAGTCTTGCTGATGATGATGGTGCTGCCCTTTTGGCAGCCGCTTTGGCTGAAAGCAGAAGCCTTTGAAAAATTAACCTTGCCCGAAATACTGATGTTACCATCACAGGTTGGAGGGCCATCCTAACCGAATTGCAGAATCCACAATCATCATTAGAGGAGCTAGTTTATGGGGAAATTCTATTGATGATATAGCTGCAAATTTATTGGCTGGTCTTTTGATCAGTAGCAATCATATGAAGGCTTTGAACCTCTGACGGATGTCAGGCTGTTTTCAATTCTTTGCAAAATTCTTGTTGTACTATCCGGGAACTTCATCTACATACCGCAATGCTTTCAGCAACGAAGAACTGGTCTGTCTTCCAAATTCGTTGGCGAGCAACCGTGTACTGAGATGTTTGAACCTAAACTCCTCTTGCAATAGACAATAGAGACACATCATCATGGGAAGCTTTCTCCACAGTTCTTCAGAATCACAGCTCAGCTCCGGAGAAGGTTAATATATTGGATCCAATTCAATTACTGCTGATGTACTGGTTTCATTTGCAAACTCATTGATGAAAAAAGCAGGCTGAAAGAGTTGCTCATTGAACACTCGGAAGGCATCAGAGACAGTCCATGGATGAACGCCTTTTCGTATGTAGTCTGCAATCAGTCCTCAATTATGGATACGTACAACTCAAACCACACACTCCAAAGTGTTCTAGGGGACTATAATGAAAGAGGACTGCCCTCTGATCTCAAAATTTTGTTCCAGTTCAATAGAGAAAATACCAAAATCGAAGCAGCCCGGCGTAAAATCATCAAGGTACATTTTAGTGGCAACTTCAGCACAACCTCTCATTGACATGGATTTGAAAGTCTTCCCCAGTGCAATTGCTTGGATGGCAAGGGATGAATATGGAAGTTCTTTGTTGTATCAATTCGTACGAAGCTCATCTGTCTTCTTGGATTGTGGTGGAGTAACTGAATCCAATATTGGACCCAGACCTAAGCGTCAGAGGCGTTAGGCAGAACTGCCCCAAAGCCCAAAGCTGAGTGTGGCATTAGTATTTATTAGAACTTATCCCTCCTTTTTATTTAGAACTTCTCCAGTATTAAATATAGTGAGATAAGAGACAGAGCCTACCATAGCTGATGTAGGGCAGGGAGGGACAAAATCGTTGGGGGAGCGGAAAGGAGGTTCAAGCTCTCTCTAGCTAGTCTCTAGAGAGAGATTAGATAGCGGTTGGAAGCGAAGTTGGAAAGGCAAAGAGAGAAAAAAACAATGACGTGTAGAGCTCAGCAAAAGCGCAAAGTCATTTTGGTTGAAATACAACAAATTACAGATAATTAATGCAATGTCACGACAACTGACGTTGGTTACCTACACGTGTAATATTTCATGATATCTTCATAAAAATAGAAATATTACTGAGCCTTAGCCAGTGGCTGTTGTTGGCGGAACATTTCTTTTTTTTGGGCAACAATACAGCAACAATGCTGGCGCACCCATGCCATCCATAAGCGCAAGTTATTTACATAATATTGTAGATATTGAATCGCAATCCAGAGGCAGAGGGGGAAGCAACGGACAGAATTGCCTCTAAAGATTAGAGACTCGTCTTCCTCATCATTGCTTGAGTGCTTGTTAGCCATTGTCATTTTTTTCAGTTGAGCAGATAAAGAAGTGTGTCATTTTTTTATAGCCCATGATAAATAATCACATCATCCAACGCCAACTATAACCATGGTCCTAGTCCAATTCCCCGACGGCGAATACGGCGACGTCGACGCCATCCCCCACACCCAAACCATCCGCACCCTCAAGGACAACATCGAACGACACTACGATCGATCCCACGTCACGTCCAAACTAAAAACCCTCGACGGCCAAATAACGCTCGACGACAACCAATTACTAAGCTATTACAACATTGACAATGATACGGTAATAGTAGCCCAGATGCAGATATACGTGTACTTTTTGAGTAAGAAGGGGTTTTGCATGGATGTGGATCCGGATATGATGATTGGGGAGGCGAAGATGATGATTGAGAGCGTGGAGCAGGGGTATGGGATGGAGCGGCAGCGGTTGATTTACGAGGGGAATAATTTGGATGATGGCATGAGTTTGAAGCAGTGTGGGATTGAGGATATGACCAACATTTTCGTGTTCATGAGAGACAAAGATGAGAAGGATCTAGCGCCGACGCATATACCGATTTATATCGAGTCTCGTGGCGCAATTTCGTACACTGTCGGTGCGATGCTTAACGAAACAGTGTGGGAATTGAAACAAAAATGTGCCAAGATGGAAGATATTGATGATGTGGATCGTATCCGATTGAGTTATGGTGGGGAGTATTTGGAGGATGATTCGAAGAGGCTCATGGATTGTGGGATTAATAGTGAATGTCTCTTGTACCTTGTACTGCGCCAGGAAGAGAGCAATGGGGGGAGGAGTAGGAGGCTTCAGACTACAAGTAGTGTAGAGGAGGAAGAGGATGATGTTCCCGACTTGGTTGATGATGGTGGAGCTGCTGCATCAGGTGCAGGTGGTGGGGACGAGGAAGGAGTGGAAGTCAAGGATATCGATTTGGTCATGAGCCAAACATCTTGTTCACGTGCCAAGGCTGTGGCGGCATTGAAGGAGAATGATGGGGATTTGGTAAATTCCATCATGAGTGTGGAAGATACACGGTCCGATACGGACGCAGCTTCAACGAGCAGAAATGACAATGACAATATCCAAATCTTTTTGATGGACGATACCGGCAGATCAGTGAGATTTGGAATCAACAAGAACACCACACCTCTTAGTTACATATTTTCCGGTTATTCAAAGAGAGAAAACATTGCACTGAACAACCTCCAATTCGAATGTAGCGGGTTGGGAGAGCTCCCTTACGACTGTGAGCTGCCCGCCTCTGCTCTGGGCATTGGTGATCAAGATACGATAGTTGTCATGAAGACCGGAGAAGCCAATGGAATGATTGATCTGACAAGCAATGGAAGTTCCTCCGAAAATCGAATTATTCTACTGTTGAAGGATCCAAGCCAAGAAGTACGCTTCGTAGTTGACAAAAATACAACTCGTCTTGAACATATATTCCAGTCTTACTCCGAGAGGGTGGATGCGCCGTTGCGTAACCTTCAATTCATTTATCCAGATTTTGGACAGCTCCCTGCAGAGTGTGAAGCCACGCCTGCTCAGCTCGGAATTCACGATGGGGCCATGATAATGGTGCGTATGATGGATCCTAGTCAACAAAACATGATGCAAAGTGCGATGCAGAGTGTGCAAAATTCGAGAGTGATGGATTTGACTGAGAATTCTGAGGGAGACAACATCACCATCACGATGAAGGAACCTGGTGACGAAGGGATGGATTTCAAGATTGATCGGAAGGTCACTAGCCTTCCTCTTCTCTTTAATGCATTCTCTGAACGACAGAGATTACCTTTAAGCTCGATTCAATTTGTTTGTGGTGGGAGACGACTCACTCACGATTCTGACGAAACGGCGCTTCAAAATGGTATCGTGGATGGAGATGTGATTTATGTACTGAAGAGGGAAATCTCCGATGGAGTTATTGCCGCACCGGATGCAGAGAAGATCAACATTTGGATATTAGATGTCACTGACAATGAGAAACACGAGAAACAATTCTTTAGGGTCGACCCCAACGCCGAGTTTCGACGTATCTTCAATGCATTCTCGCAGCGACGAAAAATCCCGGTCAAGTCACTTCGATTTCTCTATGGAGATGAAACACTTTACGCCGATGCCCATTCAAATCAAACGGCAGTTGAGCTTGGAATTAATGATGGCGATAGTATCTACGTCTTGGCCAGATACAAGAAGAGAAATGAATCAGACGTATCGCTCACGCCTGATGCTGTTCGAATTATGTATGAAACTGCTGACAGTGAGAGTATATTTGAGCCAATTGTTCAGGTTTTAGAACTGGACAGTCGGCTGAATAGTGTGAGCATATTTGTGATACGAAATTGATGCATTCTTCTAGTCGCGATACCAACGTATTCTAACTTTTCTATCTCATTGTCGTACAGATAACTCTTTTTGATGGAACACACGCACTTTCTCTTCAATGCCATCCTAGAATCAAGAATCTTGTGGACTCAGGTGCTATCACCAAAGATTCCATTATTCATGTTAGTGACTTTCACATCTCTACTGATGGACACAATGAAAAGGTGTTTCATCTGATAGATGCCAACGAGGCGGCGCAACATCCAGGAGCACCGCTAGCTGATCTATCGTCCATCCAATTCCTCAACGAAGATTTCAGTGTAGTTCAAGCTAGGGCAATTTTAGCTCGAAATATCATCGCCGACTTCGTTTGGCGCTGCCATAAGCGACACAAAGAGCGGAAAAAGGTTGCTCTGAAGGTTATTGCAGACTTTTTGTGGCGTATCACTGCCTTGCGAAGACGTCGAAAGCTGGTGGCGAGTGCAGTAATGGTACAGAAAATTCAACGTGGCCATTCATCACGCAAGATTTACTTCGACCCTGTACAAAAAAGACTCGAAGACTTTCGCCGGTTTACTTCTATTTGGAAGCTGGCAATTGGTGAAGTGCCCGAAACAAAACCAGTCTTGTCAGGTTGGTCATTGGTGCGGGAGAAGATTGATCTGAAGAAAGTAGAATTGCTCGACGATGATGGTAATTTTGCAGATTTTGCAGAGACTGATCAAAAACTTAATGATGCAATGACGGGCGCATTGCATATTGATAGTGATATGGAAGAAGAATACGAGGAGGAAGATGACGTTGAAGCTGAAACCGACAAGCAAAGCACTATCGATAATGGAGAGATTGCCACAACGATAGATTGGTCAAAGTTTCAGGTGTCTACCCATGTTGTCAAATTCTTACGTACCGGAGACACTAAATATCGTGATTTTTTTATCAAGAAGATAAGGCAATTAGCAAAAGGAGAAAGGAGCCACAAGCTGCAAAAGCCGTTGAAAGGATGTGAATCTATCATTTGTGAGTATGTGTTTGTCCTGGATTCATGTTACTGACCTGATCAAACTCTAACTCTTTTTTTCATATCAAAGACGAAACGTACCTCGAAAATAAAAGTGGATGGCGGATATTATGGACTTCCGAAGGTGCAACGATTGTGGTGTGGTTCATAGCAAAGCACAAGGTATGATATTCTGATCTCTCATTATCTTCTGATTGTTACTTCATCGCAACTCGTGTTTTGATTTACTTTCTCTTTTACTTCCCCGCTCTCAAAGAGTGTGTCTCGACTGGCAAAATTAATTGATGATTCTAAGAATAGGACCGCGAGACAGCAGCTGCCTCAGACCTTTGTCTCTGAACTTGATGGCACATCGTTGCAAGCTACAGCGAAGAGTGAAGTCATGCTAGATGCTCTTGGGAACGGTAAGCAAATTTGTTTTGGATTTTGTTCATTTCATTTTACTATATTCTAATTTCTAGACCAGTTCCCTTGAAGCTGTATGATGTCAACTTTGACAACATTGACGACATTGCCAAAAGATCGTGGATGCCGCAAATGCATTTAACGGAGGAAGAAAGAGAAGTAGTTGAAGCTAAAGGCACGGTGCTACTGCTTGGACGCAGTGGAACCGGGAAGGTGAGCAGTGTTATATCAGAAAATGAGTATGCTTTGACAGCTGACCACATTTAACTGAGACATTTTCATCGAAAGACTATATGTATAAGCAACAGGATTGAGTATGATCGTCAGAGAATTGGTCACAAGCCCAATTTCTCTCAGCTCTTTGTATCGAGGTCAATTCGGTTATGCCGCTACGTTGAGGGAACTATTGGCAGCGATAAGAGGAGTACATATACAACCTTCGACAAGCTTGTGCATCAACTCGATTCATCACTGTCTTTGGAAAACAAGACAAGCTTTAGCCAACGCCAACATGTTAACTTTTCTCGATTCAAGCAAGAGTTTTATGCCGAGCATGATCCACAAGAGAAAGTCAGTGCTCTCATAGTTTGGAAATCCATTCGAACGTTTCTCAAGGGATCGATCGAGGCATTCCAAACCTCTACTGGATTGCTTACAAAGGAATATTTTGTGAGTGGGAAGCTTGGCAAAAACAGGTGCAAGATTACATCTGAAATGTGTACTACCATCTATGATACTTTCTTGCAATACCAACAGTGGACGAAAGAACAGAAGTTGTGGGATGACTGCGATCGTATTAGGTCACTCTTAAAGAAAATGGAAGAAGCCAAGATGGCAGGATCTGCTGTGTTTGAGAATATTAAGAAGAGCAAAGTCTATGTCGATGTGAGATTTGATTTTTATCCTCATTTTCCATGTTTATTCATATCTCATATCTTTTGCATGTTGTTTTCTCGATGTAGGAGGTGCAAGACTACCTGCAGATTGAAATATTGTTATTCTTTTACATTGGACGCGGTCCTGGTTCTCTGTTCTTGGCTGGGGATCCAGGTTAGTTGTATGTTACGTGATTTGAACATTTTTAGCGGTTGTTGCCGAGTCCTTGATGCTCTCCAAGTGTCGAGACGGTGTCATGTTTCCATTTGTATGAGGCTAAGCTTTATGGTTTCTCTTGCTCTATTTATTCATCACGTCTTTTCCATTGTTTCCAATCATGATAGCTCAATCCGTAGTGGAGGGCACGGATTTCCGATTTGAAGAAATCCGCAGCGTTGGGTTTTTCGTAGCTGGAAAGGATCGCCGCCACCTCATCCCAGAGAAGCCGAGGGTGGTGAATGTAAACTTCAGATCACATTCTGGCGTATTAAACTGCGCTGGAGGCTTCTTGGATCTACTCTTTGGCTACTTTCAGAACAGTGTGAAACAACTAAAGAAGGATCATGGTCTATTCAAAGGCGCGAGACCGGGAGTCTTCCACAAAGTTGATGTTCAGCAATTATCAACCCTCTTGAAAGAAAATCTACAAGGAGCTGTTGTGCTCACCCATGACGAGTCTGCGTCACGATGGAAAGAAGTTCTAGACCATGAGTTGGTGTACGGGATCCGGGAGGCAAAGGGACTCGAATTCAAAACAGTGATTGTTCTCGATTTCTTTTCAGAGCTCCCATCATCACTCCAGAAGCCATGGCGGAATCTGCTGCTAAATAGAGAAGGAGCAGACTTTGAATTGCGGTATCCACTTGTAGGTATGTGTTTTGTATGTGGGAATATGCAGAGTTATTTTTGTACTTCACTTTGCATTTTGGCTAAAATGACTTTGTACTTTTCCCGATCCCCAATGTAGAAACACATCTCAAATTGGCGTATACTGCTGTTACAAGATGTATTGAACAGCTCTTCTTTGCTGAGACAATGCCTTCAGTCGCAGGGGACGCAGCAGTGAGATGGCTTACCACATCCATGAACAAGAAGGATCAGGTCAACAGTGATGCCTTGGCCACAATCAACAATGTTAATGACTTGGAGTCTATGGCCATGACGAATGATGAATTCTGTATTGTTGGCATAGACAATGCAGATCTAGCTGGGTCTTCTGATATTGAAGCGGAACAGGCAATGAGTTATCTTAAAAGAGCATTATATTGCTTTGAGAAAGCCCAAAGCTCGGAGCTTGTGGCCAAAGCACAGGCACATTCTCTGAGTGTGCAGTTGAGATCAAAAATTAGTTCCATGGCTGAGGAAGATATCGTTAAGACAGAAGTAGAAGTAGCTCAGGCGATCCAAAAACTGCTTAAGGAAAATCTCCTTTTGGAATGCATGCATCTTTTCCATTCAGTGACGGCAAGCCTACCTGATTATACACGAGACAAGTTATTTGAAACAATCATCTTCAAGATAGGTGGGTAACGACTGAGTTTGAGATTCCTCCTCCAATGACAAGAATCCTCTGCTTTATATTGAGCCTAGTTACCATTGCTCGATTTCGCTTTGGACTGCTTGAATTATGAGTAACATTTCACAACGAGGGAAGGTTTCCGGATCGTGCTTATTCTATTTTATCACCAAAATGATATACAACACACTGAATACAACCATGTGACATTTGCAACTCCAACAAGAAAACAAATTGTTTGTTTGGTAATTGTATGGTAAACTCCCTATCCTACTAACGACGTATGATGACACTTCCCACAGCAAGGTAAAGTCTTGGCAGTGCTTTTTTATAACTACAGTTGATGCTGTGCAATGGATATCAAAGCAAAAATAATAGGATAATTCAGATAGATGGTACAAGCGCAGTGTGTTTAGTAATGTAATGCCAGAGCTTTTTCCAGCTGAGCGGATTAATATTTATTGTATCATTGAAGGATACCGTTTTTAGAGCCATATGTTGCGGCTACTTCCATCTTCAGCATAATCTGAGCACGGAAGGCGGGGGCTTTAACTTCTCGTGAGATAAGGCTGCTCAGACCATACTAGATGCACTTACTCAGACCATACTTTATCTACATTAAACATGTCAACACTCATACTTTTATTGTAAAAATACTGTCAAATCGGAGCTTCTCTCAACTATCCATATGGCAAAGGAAGTGGCACTCTATGAAGCACATGATGGAATGCATGATCATACATAGATATTATGGTCAAAGTCCTTTTTGGAGTTCCACTCGGTACTGTGACTTCTGTTGTGAAATCAACACCAAGGCAATACCCTATCAAATACTTGGTAGAAGTCCAGCCGTGTGAACTTATACGAGCCGTTCTTGTGTTTTATCAATGCAGGACATTATTATTAGAGCTAAACATGACAGCTAAATCTATCTTCAGCATCATGCGCTTTTAGATGCAGTTATTCATACTGAAAACAAGATCCGAAAGTGCAAAAGGGCGCATCAGTAGTACAGGCTGTGCAATCATCGTTTCTGACAAGGGGCACCATTACAGTCAGAACTACACCCTAGGGAAGGCAAAATGGCGGATCAGTGCAGCAACCATCGTTGCTCTGACAGTAGACATCAGCACAACATTCGTTGGGGCATCCGTTGGTTCCTTTGTCGGGATTATCCTCCCTTCCTGCAGTTGCTCCTCCACCCCCTCTGACATTATGTTTGATAACATTACTGCTGGCCTTCGTGTCCCACTCCCTATCATTAGTATCCACACCTAAACGATTAACACTGCTCTTACTAATAGCAGCAGCACCACGCCCACCACCATCAGTATCGTCATCCAAATAATTGTTGGTCATACTATACGACCAATGCAAGAATGACGGTCGTTGCGAATAGGAAACCACGCGCAAATAATG